>VWYI01042525.1:5122-42157 GCA_013399455.1 Anthoscopus minutus | reverse complement strand
CGTCATGGAGCTACTGCCTGAGCAAAGACAAACCTGGACTGGGAGGACTGCTGGTGTATAGTCAGTCCAGCCTTGGATGAGACCCCTAGATGAACCTACGGAGCTGGAAAACTTAATATTTAAACACTGCAGGAAAGTGAAGGCAGCGTCCCTCAGCCTTTATTCCACTTATTCTTTAACAGGGTCAGTAAAACTGGGCTGAAGTGACATTTGTCAGTAGTCAGACGTGCAGGAGATGGATGACCACATGGGATGTTGCTTTCAAAAGGTTATAAAAAGTGACGGAGATAAGAAGCAAATGCGGATTGACTGACTTCCAAGTTTGCCTGCTTAAGTAAGATACCCCACACTCTGGGAATAGTAGTGAAATTATTTAAGAAGAAAAAATTCTGTAGACTAAAAAAGCCTGCATTTTATGATCATATGTCTTAGTTAATTGAGAACTCAAAGCTTTTCCAAAGACATTTATGGGATTTTGTTGCTGGGTAGATTTTGTCTTTTCTGAAACAGAGCTGCTGTTTAAGCCTTTTAGTTGGAAGAGGAGTCACCACATGAGCTGCTGATTTTCACAAAACCTGTAGGAAAAAAATAGTTATCTAAAAAAGCCTTTCCTCTGATCGGGCTGATTTTGAAATGGATTCAAACCATGTTTGAGAACAGATACATATACGCATGGTGTGTCCTTGTGATTTACTTCTGCAGGAACCCACAAAGTCAAATAATAGGAGTTAGTTTCTAGATATGAAAACTCAGGGGAAAAAATAACTGAAAATAGAAATCATACTGGTTTGAGATTGCCTAAGAAGGCTACTTCGTGAACAGCTTACTTAGGCAGCAGTCATATCGGCTCAAAGAAAAACAAAGTAGCACCTTGTAGACCTTCCTTAACAGGGGTTCACAGGCTGGCGTTGTCTTAACCTGGGTCTATTTCTTAAGTTGGATGGATATTAATTGATTTGTTTTCCACTTTTAAACCACTATTGAGCACACGTGATTGTTAAAAGTTTTAAATGAACGGCCCTTCTGAAAATAAGTGCATCCATTTTCCTCTAGCTAACAAGAAGAAAGAGAAGGAACGTCCTGAGATCTCTCTTCCCTCAGACTTTGAACACACCATTCATGTGGGATTTGATGCTGTTACTGGAGAATTCACCGTAAGTGCTGTATTTCATGTTTACCAGAATTTCTAGTTTCTTGGTGGTAAAATAACTTCCTATTGCCAGAAACATCAGATCACAGCAGCCAGGCTGTGAAGAAAGAGACTTATTTGTTTGGCTTAGGATTTAGACTGTTTAACTTGTGATTCAGGCTGCTTATTTTTTTTTTTCCCTCCAAGGATTGTCAGTGAGTGTCTGTGGGAAATGAAAACTAGAATGTATGCTTTTACCAGTCCCGCAAGCTGCTACAAGGGTTGATTATTCAGTCTGTTTGGGAAAGAATAAAAAGCCCCTCCTCACATGCATAGTATACAACCAGCCTCAGTGCAAAGTCCAGCTGCTCTTCAGGTAACCCTTGGAGACACTTGGAAAGCTGCAACACTGTGGAAGTCCATTCATTTTAGTTTTGTGCCCTACAAAATTTGTTTATACACTAGGTAATCAGTGTTTCTATCCTTTATGTATTAATAAAATAGCTGTCAACTTTTGCTTCTTAAATATCAACAGTGTTGGGAGAAACAAATCTGATGGAAGCTCTAAGTGTGCAGGGGGTTTCAGAGCTTTTTTTCTCCGATTACTAGTAGGGTGCTAAAACCATTGTTCTTTAAAGCTGAGATGGCAGTGAGCTTACATTTTGTTAAGCTGTGGAGGTGAGAGAGGGAGCATTAGCAGCTGTAGTGCCCTATGAGCTGAATAGTCAGACTGTGTCATCACCACTGTGGGCTGTGCTAGTGCGGGCTGGCTGCATACACCAAACACTATGGGACAAATCATTTGCCTAGACAAAGGATGGCTTATTATAAGAATTTGAGTATATGCCATAAAC
The DNA here is from genome assembly GCA_013399455.1 of Anthoscopus minutus. Taxonomy (NCBI): domain Eukaryota; kingdom Metazoa; phylum Chordata; class Aves; order Passeriformes; family Paridae; genus Anthoscopus; species Anthoscopus minutus. The sequence continues at coordinate 40,174 of VWYI01042525.1, read as the reverse complement.
GTCATTTCTACTAAATTGTGATTTGCTACTTTTGTTTCACAAAGGTTTCAGAAAGCTGGAAACCTGTGTCCTACTGTAGAGTTGCAGCAATAGGAATAACAGTGGAAGAAAAAAGACAAGTTTAATTACTTGTCTTCAAAGGATTGGTGAAATTGAATTATCCTTAGTAATTAGGAAATACAGATACATTTAAAATAAGTGGACTAATTAGGATTTTTAAAATAGATGTTGTAAAATCTCACTTCAAATTTTTTTCTGTGCCAAACCCTAGGGCTTGACTAAACGCATATTTAAAAAGCCTAGATGTCATCATTTTTGATTAGAAACTTTGCATAAAGCTTTTAAAATTGTGTTTTCCCTGTCTGTCCTGATTTTTCCTTTTTTTTCCCTCTCTTTCCTTCCCTGTAGCCACTTTGTTGTTTAGGTTAATCTTCAGAGCCATTCTCCTTATTTTCCTACCATATTACATTACTTTATGCTTTTGTTTCTCTCCTTTTTGTGTTTAAATCACTTCTTTTTGTCTGTCTTCACCTTCCCACTTTACTTTCTCTTCCCACTGCATGTTCAGCTGTTCTTATTCTGTATCTGTTCTTCCTTTCAGCCTTCTACCTTTATTCCTATCCTGAGACTTTTTCTTTCTGCCTCCAAGGAAACACAATGGGTCTTGTGTCTTGAGAACTTGTGTTCTCTCATAACCTGACTGGTGGTCAGGGTCCTTAGTTTGTGTACCTGCCAGCTGGAACAGAAAGGAGGGATGTCAGGCTTATTGCACTTCAGTTCTAAGCACAAGTGCTCACTATCTGTATTTCAGGGATCAAGGCTTGGATCATTTTGAATGTTATTGTCTACCACTGTTTCAAAACAGTCTTTAGCATCAGAGATCTTTGGGGTTTTTTTGCTGTCAGATGCTGCCAACACAGAGCATATCAATTCTACATGGCTAAATAGGTCTAGCTTTATTGCTGTAGTGCAGTTTCTTTTTAAATATCTTTTTCCCTTTCCAAACAGTGAATGTGAGATGTCTGCTGTTTTGCAATTACACTTGTTCTGGAAGTGTGGAAGTGCAGTGCTGCAGTCTGAGAAGGCTGTAAGAAATTCAAAACTAACCAAAGGGACAGGTGACATGCCATACACAGTTTGCCAGCACAGGGCTTAATGCTGTAGTCCTCAGTGGAGTCAATCATCAATCAAAGGAAGGGAATTTTTGCACCATTAAGAACTAGATATTGGTCTCAGCTAATCCTATATGTCAGCATTACATTGCACACCACGTTAGGCATGTTTGGTTTGTCCTAACCTGGATAGAACTTGTGTATCAGCTGGGTAGTCATGTGGTAAGTACCTCCTGCAAAGGGACTGCCACTAGCCCGTACCATATTCTGATATTCCCACTGTCTAGTGATCACTCTGTCTGCCTATTTCAAGTTTGGAAGTGCCGTGGGAGTGTCCAAGAAATGTGCAAACATATGGGGCTTTTTGTTTTGAATTATTGCAGCTGTCATGCTAGTAGTGCATGCTCTCCTGGTTATATGCAAGGTATTGGGCTGTTTTCTGACACCAAACCATCGCCCCCAGATGCATCCCATGATTGCTGTTAGATGCATCCTAATGCACAGTTGCATGGGCTCTTGAGTTCTGTGTTGTCCATCATGAAGAAATATTTCATCTCCATTTCACTGTGCTTGGAGCAACCACATTTGTTAAGAAATAGTGCTTTTAAAGCATAAATTAAAATATTGGTTATAAAATTGGTTGGAAATTGTTGAGTTGGAACATCTTGCTAGAGGTTTATGTTCCTTTATTTGAAAAATGAGTTGCATTTTCTGAATGAAGGACAGCGTGGTTAGCAGGCCTTTGGGGAGTGTTTTTTGTAAGGCATGCGTATTTGAAACTATTTCCTCATCCCCATCCTAGAAGAAAATGTGGTTACCCACGAAACTTTGAAAGCTTCTAAGTTATGTCATTAGTAAGTGGGAAAAGTTGTGGCTGTAGATCCAAAGAAGTTGTGCATTCCTAATCTAATCAAGCATTTCATTACAATTGTCCTGATTTTCAGTCTGACACACACAGATTGTTTGTGTTGTGGCAATGCACAACCTCCCAGATTTCACAATCTGACTTTGACCATCTGCTCTCTCCACTGGTCAAATGATGATCTTGGGGCTGGAGAGCCCCCAAGCCTGGAAAAAACTTTTATAGAGTCATTCAAAAATGGTAATCTGGCTTCAAAACTAGTCAAACAGCAAAAGCCTAGATATTTCTCTTTGGTTTTTTGGTTGTTTGTTTGGTTTTTGGGGGGTTTTTTTGTTGTTGTTTTTGGGGGGGTGTGGTTTTTGTTTGGTTGGTTTGTTTTTTGGTGGGGTTTTTTTGGTTTTGTTTTTTTTAAATTTTAAATTGACAAGGTAAAACATGTAATTTTTCTAGTCAATTGGCATTAATTCTTAGGAATGTATTTCTATGAGGAGAGAAAAACTTTTTAAAAGTGAGAGGAGTGGGAATAATACTTCCAAACTTTGGAGCAGTTGTGATTTTTCTGTTTTCCTAAATCTACTTTCCTGTAGCCTGTCTATCACCTGATCTATTTGGTATCCACCTCATAACTCCCATTTTAGATGGGATTTGCCCTTAGTGTCCCATTGGTTTCTTTCTCCTACCACCTTCTAAGTTTTCCCACATTCTTTTTTAACTTTCTTTTCTTTCTTTATTTACATCCATTACAGCCAGATCTCTATGGCTCACAGATGTGCCCAGGGAAGCTCCCAGAGGTGCGTCACAGGCCCCAAATGCTTCTTTGAGATGTCATAGCACTGCAGCAGCAGGTTGATGTGTGTGCAGTAGATCTGTTGCTTGGCTTTTCCCACTTTTTTTCATCAATCCTAAACTTTGGAGGCCCATGTCACACATTGTTTTGAGGATGGTTTCTGGGAAGAAACTATATGAAAGTAGATTGGTGTAGCACATTTTTCCTTCAGTGAGCCCTGCAATTTGCTGGTTAATGTCAGCTGTGCAGTAAGTGGGGGAAATGACAGATCTAGGGAATCTAGGCAATTACCCTGGATAACTGAAGCAAGTTCTCTTCAATAGGATTTCAGTGTTGAGCTGGGGCTTTTAGTAATTGGATCGATTTTCAAATTCCACCTCACCCATAAGATGTCCAAGAATTCATCCAAGGCTTTGGCACACTCAGCCTGTATTCTGAGTCCCTGGTTTCTGTATGTTTTCAGTAGAGAATCTAAGGACATTTTTGCAGCTGTGGTATACCTCAGTTTCATGATTTTGAGAGCTGAAAGGCAGATGCTTTACCCCACAGTGTTACCTGGTATGCTGAAAATTAATTGTATCAGGGTGGGGTTTACCTTTGAATCAGACAGTAGTGATCATTTCAGCAAAATGTCTTTGCATTCCTAAGCATGAAAAATCCACTATAAAGCTCTTAAAAAACACTGGTTGTCCACCAATACAGAATATGTTTCCCCTGAATCACCAGGCAAACAAGCTTAAGCCTTAAATCATTATTCCATGGAAGAGCAGAATTGATTTCCAGAGAAGTTTCATGCCATTTTTTCCTCTCACAGTCATTACTTTATTTTCTTTTTAAAGTTGGGTCCTGATTTTAGCTAGGTTTTTGATAGAGAGGAAATTATTGCATCTAATTTTAATTGTGAATTGTCTATCAAAATTTCTGCAGGTAATCTTACAGCAAACATGGAATCTTGGTAAAGATCTGTGAGGCTGCAGATTTTAAATACTCTAAACCCCCTTTTTTCCACTCAACATCTACAGGGAATTCCAGAGCAGTGGGCCAGGCTACTACAGACCTCAAACATAACAAAACTGGAGCAGAAGAAGAACCCACAGGCTGTTCTAGATGTTCTCAAATTTTATGACTCAAAAGAAACAGTTAACAACCAAAAATACATGAGCTTTACGTCAGGAGGTAAGTTGACGTCTCCCAACAGGGGAGGTCAGGCTCCAAAACAAATCAGAGCAAAGTTAAACATTCAAGTAGTCAGGAAGCAACCTTTACTAATTCCATGTTGTGGAATATTTCTGAAATTAGTTTAATTTCTCCTTTTTTTCCCCCAAACATCATTAAAATGGTGACATTGCTTTGTTGCAGGTTTTTAGAACTAACCAAGATTTTGAAACAAAAATGCCATTAATATACCATTAGTTTGGTAGGGTGTCTGTAGCCAGCAGGGTGTGGACAGAATTTGGAATGTAACCTGCTGGGGTTCCATTTCCTCTACAAGATGGTCTGTGGGAGTGGAGTCTGTCATTTCCTCAGTTTGAAGGTTCAACCAAGACAACTTCCAAAATGCAGAAGCTTCTCAGAAGTCTTTCTAAAAACTGTGCACTTATCTCCAGGATTGAGAAAAAGCACGTTTTTCCCCCAAATTCCATAATTTGACTAATTTGATGCTTACTGTGTGCTAAAATAGCAATTCCCTTTGTGATGAAATGTGAACTTCAGGATAGTTCATGTATGCTCCTGAGTCTGGAAGCTGCTCTTTGTCATAATAGAGTTGCCATCGCTAAAGAGGGGTTTCAAGGAACCTTTTCTGTGGAAATGTTGTCAGCAAGCTAAAGAGAATGAATGCATGCAATTTATAGAAAAAAAAAACACAGGAAGAAAAGGAGAAAAAGCTGCTTTAGCTCGTGGGTGGAACAGAAGCATTGACAGTTAAAGAACAATTTGCATTTTCTTGACCAAACTTCTATTTACTTTATTTACTGGCAAACAGGGTGAAAAATAGACAGTCTGGAATTTTGTCCTGTTCTCTTCTTTGCTGTTGCTCCTGAAGGGATGGTGTGAAAGAAAAACAGTCTCTATTTGGGTTGACTTGTTTTGTGGGCTTCCCCAAAACAGGCAACGTTTTTTTCTAACAGCTTATGTTTTATTCTCGTTTACTCGTTGCAGATAAAAACGCCCATGGATACATAGAAGCCCATCCATCGGTGAGTGGTAAAATAACCTTTGATGTTCCTAGTGTTTAAGAATTGTGAAGCAAGCCATGAGCTTTCCCTGGCTGATTTATGATTTTCTGTTTGAGAACTTTTAAAAAAGGTGAAAGTCTGATTTAGCAGGCAAAAGATTGCTGGCTGGATTTAGCCATGGTGTATATAATTCACAACAATATATAGCATTGCCTGATAAGCCAAATTTAATTTAGTTTTAAAAATTTAGAATCCCATTTCTAACAAGTTTCATGATTTCTCATTAGTGTAGCTGGATATATAACTGAATATAAATAAGGTTATAATTGAAATGTAACTCACTGGAACCATTGAAGGAAAGTTTTAAATAACCATCCAATCTAAATAATGCTGGAATGCAGTACCAATCCCAGAGATATAAGAGTGACATACACATTAATACTGACCTAATTTATTAGGGTTATTGTTAGTGAATTAAATAGCAAGTGACTAAATGAGGATTTGGCTTTTATTTGTAAAGTGTTAAGCAGCTTCATGTGAGGTTTGTGATTACACAGCCAACTGTGTATAATGAAACAAAAATCATGTTTGAACATTCACACTTCAGATTTTCAGTCAATGCCACTTATCTTTAATAAAACACACTTCTCAGAGGAAGTTTGATGTTCACCAGAGCAGAGTAAGCCTTTCCAGTAGCTTTTCCAGTGGGTATGGATACTTTGGCAGATACTGTAGTATTTTTGTCTAGCAGACAGAGGCAGTAGTGAAACAGTCAGCATGACAGCTTTCCAAAATTACCGACTCAGGTCTCCCTCTTTGCTATGGGCTTCCCTTAGTGGTATTTCTACTGGACCAAAGGGATGGCATTTTAAGGGGGTGATGGTCATGTGTGAATATGTTGAATGGTGCCTTTGCTTTGCTTCAGTTCTCTAAGTGCGCCAGCTTTAAAGCAGTTGGTAAACACTACACAAGGCACATTTTTTTTTTTGTTTCACCAGCAAATTTGGGATGACCTAACCCTCTGCCTCTGAGCAACAGCTAGGACTGGTGGAGCTCAATGCATCTAAAACTTTAAGTGTTGTGCTGAGTTTAACTTATAACTTAGGCCCATAGGAGCATGTGCATGTCTTGATTGGCCTCTAACATCTAGGAAGACTAAGAGTGTAGGTATCTATCAAAGCTTCAAAGTAGCAGGATAGCGACTGTCACTCACAGTACTGTCTGTCCACAGAGCACAAAAACAGCATCAGAACCTCCTCTGGCTCCCTCTGTGTCTGAAGAAGAGGATGAAGATGATGAAGAGGAGGAAGATGACAATGAACCTCCACCTGTTATCGCCCCACGTCCTGAACACACAAAATCAGTAAGTGCCAGCTTTGATTAGGTTTGTGTTTGGTGCAGTGCAGAGCAGCAAGTTTCTGATCAGACAGTGCTTGCTGGTTGGGAGTGAAGGTGCTTTCAGTGGAAGTCCTGTCATGACACAGAGCTTCACTCCAGCCACTGATACTGGGAAAATTTGGTTTGAACTGTCACACTTACGTATCAGTATCCTGGGATTCTGGTGGAGGCCATGACTCTCCTTGTATCACATAAGAGGTATGTCCTTTAATCCTACAAGTGTGAAAATAAGCCACTTCTTCCAGCTGTGCAGGCTCCCTGTAAACAGGGATAGCAGTCCAAAGATGCAGTTCATATCCTGGCAAGATACGTAGGACACACTGTCCTCTGGAGATAATCTGCCCCTCTCCATGGACTATATCAGAAAATCCATGAAAACTGAACATGAAACTAGCCATGAACTTGTAACCTTTCCTTTTTGCTTGTTCAGTTTGAGAAGTGGACAGCAAAACCAGTTTTAACGTCCTGGATGAGGCTGACATGATCTTCCTAAGGGTTTGTACTTGAAATGTGATCTCAGGGGGATCCAGCCACCTTTCTGACACAAAATAATTTCTTGTCACAGATCTACACACGCTCTGTTATTGAACCTGCCGCTGCACCAGCACCAGCTAAAGAAGCCACCACTCCCCAACCTGAAAACTCAAACACAAACACTCTGTACAGAAACACAGACCGGCAGCGAAAAAAATCCAAGATGACAGATGAGGAGATCCTAGAGAAACTGAGTATGTATTGAGTATTTCAAGTTTGCTAGAGCAGTGTGTTTCCTGCATGTGTCAGCATTAGCTATATCAAATGTTTCTGTCAGTTTAGTGTCACAGTCTTTTACAGCTCCTGGCAGAAACTGTTGTGCTTCAATGCCGCGAGAGAACACTCGAGGTGTTCCTGCTGCCTCTGAGGGCAGCTGGAACTGGGTTGGGTTTTCCTGAGCTTCCTTCTGTGCTAAAGGCAAAAGCAGAGATTGTTTCTGGTTGAGCAAAAGGATGTGATCTAGTGAATGATGTAGGGAACTTCTGTGTACTAATGGCCAAATGGAACAGAATGTTTGGATTCCTGAATTCTCTTTAGACTCCTAACTTCTCATGAGCCATTGGAGTCAAAATACTTTGCAAAAACCTGTTGGGTTTTTGTTTATGGGAGGTTTTTTATTGGTGTGAGGTTTTTTACTAGTAGACAACTGCAGAACTAAGCTGGTTCCTTCAGCCTCAATCTCCTTGAGATAGATACACAACTTCCAGGTATTTTCTTTCTGTCCTTTTCTTAACTGTTCTTGCTCTTCCTAGTTCTACAGTTTGTTTTTATAAGAATTGTTCAATATTGTCAGTGAACTCTCCTTTGAAAGGAGCATCTGCTATGTATTCTTCAGATGACATGGCACTTTTTCATGGCTAATTTCCAGCCAGTTAATACTACTAGAATCCTAACCATTGGCCCAGCCACTGTGCAGATCATACTCTATTGAAGCGCCTCAAGCTCTTCATGATTCTGCAGTGCAACCAATTTAATTTACTTTTTGTATATGATAGCTGCCTGTGCAGTGTTCTTGGATTAAATGATTGAATTCAGAACAGAGCCTACAGGTTATCTGTATCTACCATTAACTGTTAGTAAAAAAAGCAGATTGATCTACACCTCCTTCTGTCACATCACAAAGCTGATAATGTGTGTTTAATGGCGGCAACTGCTTATAATAGGGTGCTGTTTGGCTGTGGCTTTTTCTCAGTGGTTGCCATTGCTCAACCTTCTTGTCATACTTGCCCTGGCACTGATGGCTGCTGTGACTGCACAGGTTGAAGTCTTCCTTAGCTGTGAGATTTCAGCTGCTTGCATAGAGTTTCCTGCATCCTTACCAGGTTGATGTGCATCTCATTGACATTAGGGAGTATCCAACGAATAAATTCAATAGCTTTAGCTGAGGGCACAATGAAATAAATTCTAGAGCAGGTGGTTACCTGGAGGTATGTCAGCTTATAGAGAGAGGAATTCTGCTTCTTCAACTGATGCTAAATGTTTGAGGCAGGCTTCTCCCATGAGATCTACAGGTACCCTGCATCCATGAGCTCAATTATGTCTATCATTTATTCAAGCTGCTGTATATGCCAAGTTGTGACTGAGCCCTGGAGTTTTTGGGAGTTATGTCTTTGAAATGTTACATGCTTTCATGCTTTTTCTTTCTTAACAATTTGCTACCAAGTGAGCAAGTGAATGTCTGCCTTGGGCAAATTGTGATGTGGGCAACAAAAATACATTTGTGCTTTCATAAAGCAATCTGAAAACAAGCATGATGCTTTTTTATTAGACTCGAACTAATTATATTTAAGCAGTGTGATGCTTCTTCTATTTCAACTCTCATGACTGCTCCACTTGCCTTTTTCCCCCACTACTGTTTCTGTGTTACTTTTAGGAGGATATCCCCTGCCCTCTTTTAGCTAAAATTGCTTTCATAAGTCTGTTCTGCTTGAAATAGCTTGAGTTCTTTTTGAGCTTTTAGAGTTTTATTAGTGAGTAAAGCCTGTAATATTGCTATAAGATCAAATAAAATTCTGTCTGTAATGAAATCATGACTGTGTTCCACTGATAACTGTAAAACAGAACTGGCCCAATTCAGCTTTCTTATCAACTTAATTTAGGACTTGATAAAGGAAAGTGCTTAAAGACATCAGAATAGCTGATAGATTTATCTTTTGTTCGGAGCAGGAAGTGCTTGTCTGAGTGGGAGCTGCATACTTGTCACTTTCTTGATTTTAATGCTGTCATGTTTGATGGACATTGGCTTAAGCACAGGAAACCAGCCACAAGCAACTGCCTTGGAAAGGCAGCTACTCAAGTCTTGAGGAAAAACTCTGGAAATCTGAACTTCAAAATTAGTGGCAAATTGGGAAGAAAATTTTTAAAAATCTTTCTTCTTCAGTCCTTCTCTGTATTCTTTTCTGAAGTGAATGAACTTCTGATATCTGTTCTAATTGATACACGATTCCACTAACTTGCTGAAAATAGCACCTAGATAAGCACTGACAGCACAGTGTTGTTCTTTTTGTTCAGCCCAGCACAGAATTAGAGCAGTGTTTGATTTACTGCTGCAGAGCTCATGGGGTTGTGAGCCACAGGGTACAAGACAGTCTCATGTGAGACACTCTGACCCCATCACCCATTGTGGAGTTCATGCCACTGAAAGATATAGTTAAACCTTGTCCTGCATAATACGTTCTTGCCTATTAGAAGATGCCAGGGATCTGATCGGAAGGAAAGAAAGCAGTAATTAGGATATTTTGTTTGTATCCAATGAAAGAGCCAAAATCTGATAGACTCAAACGAATATAAAGATTTGTTTACTTAAATTAATTAATTAAAGGAATTAATAATTAATTAAACAGTACTGTTTTTTTTCTGGTCTGGTAGTTTCCTTGATAGAATGCAAACAATGAAGCCTGAGGTGGTGGCTCAATGCAAATATCTTCTAAGGACTTACCTTGAAACATATCACAGAAATAGTTTAAGAAGATGAGCTCAGAAGGGAAGACTTCAGTGATGTGCAGCATATTTTCTTTGACTGATCTGGCTGTATCCCGAATTGTATTACAGATACAAACACGTTTCATCCAAAACAAAACTAGGTGATGCACCATTCCCTCTTAGTAATCACAAACACCTTTTTGCCCTGTCCAGGCCATTTTTATGGAGCAGGAAGGTCTTTAGCACCCAAATGAGCATCTGACTGGATACCTAGCTAGGAGTCCTGCCTGCCAGCACAGCAAGAAGACAGGGTATCAGCACCATCTGGTACACTCCCTGCTAAAGCAATTTTGCAGCCCTTGGCAAGAGTGTTAATGGGGGGCTGCAGGAGAACAGGTCTCCTTTGCCCCTTATGCTCATTCCGTTCACCCACTGCTCCAGGAACACCAGCTAGGGCTGATGGCAGGGTGAGCCTGGCTACTGCCTGGGATGCCCACAACAGTCCCAAGTGCCCTGAAGTTGTCCTGCTCTGCTTTGCCTGTCTGCAAGAGTCAGATGGACTGGAGTGTCGGGAGCCCAAGCTGTGGATATAACACCTTCAGAACCTGGTTAACTTTTCTTAGTTTCATCTCAGTGAAATTCGTGTCATAGAACAAAGCTCATTCTGCTTCTCTAGAGTAGGTCTTCACTACAAAATAACTCTTCAGTAGAGAAGGACATGACTAGAGGACTCTGGGGCTCCCTTCTAGCTGACTAGAAGGAGGGATAGGAGATTAAAAGGTATAAACCTCTGGCTCACACTGTGGAGCTTGACCATCCCACTGCTGCAGCATGGAGCTTCCGGGAGGCAGCAGCCCCTTGTTGGTCTGTCTTCTGCATCATATCAGCTGGGCTCAGGATGAGCATCCCTTTGGGCAGCTGTCTGTGTCACACCAGTACCCCAGGAGCACTGCTGTCCTTGTTACCCATCCTGCTGGTTTGAGGAGAACAACATGTGTATGGTGGTAAGAGGGCAAGTCCAGTGTGAGTGACGGGTCCATGTCACATTGAAAACCAGCAGTGTGGTTCTTGAAATTGCACAGGGCAGGGGTGTCTTCAGAACCTAGCCTGGAAATCAATGATGGGGGCTTTGGTTCTGAAACCCCATCATTTTTGATTGTAACATGAGATGCTCACTTTATGTTTACTGCAAACATAAAGGCATTCTTTTGGCCAACTGCTGAAAGGTTGAGATGATCGCCTCCTCTCCTGGAAACTTGCAATACTCTTCCTGTTCCAAAAATGGACCTGTTCATAAAAAAGTGAATACAAGGTACATTTAATCTTCAGAAGTGTTAAACCTTTTGTTGAATCACAGAGTGTTTATTTCCAAGAAAATAAAGGCACTGTTGTCCCAGCCCTCTTAATGTTTGTAGAGGACAAATGCTTGCATTGGTGCCTGTTGTTTTCTGATCTCTGTTCTGAATGTTTCTCCTTGTGTTTAGTTTCCTGTCTGGGTAACCCTAAAGGACTGTAGAAAATCAGTGTTTGTGGAGGTCATCTGTGATGCCTCTGTTGTTGCTGGTGTTGTTACCCAGCTGACCACAAATGGTTCTAAGACCCAGACAGTGGCACTGCATTTCAGATCTGCTGGAAGGTGGAATCTGTTTTGAAGTGAAAATCTTGAATTTTGTTTCTTTCAGGGAGCATTGTGAGTGTTGGAGATCCTAAGAAGAAATATACTCGATTTGAAAAAATTGGCCAAGGGTAAGTCATATTCCAGTTACTTGTGCAAAACCATGGGACAGTGTCCTGGTTTAGGACAAATTTGAGAGGAAACCTCCAAATGGGGTCTCTCCAGGAGAAAAAAGAAACAGATTCAAGCTGCCCCTCCCCCAGCTGGTTCGGGAAAAAAAATTTCCTTGAAGGAAAGTGGAAAAAACTGTTTATTTAACAAGCAAAATATCCACAAGCATAAAAATGGAATAATATTAAACAATGAAACCTCTTGCTGTTCAAAGAGATGGCAAATCCAGGAAAGTCCTTGCCGTGAGGTGCAGCTCGGCTCGCTCAGTCTCTTATCAATCTCTCAGGCGCTGGAGAGTGCCGAGGCCCAGGCCCCGTGGGCCACAGGCGTGAGCTCCTGGGGTGTTCTGGGTTTTCAGTCCAGAGTAGGTTTGAACAGATCCAAGGAAAAAGAAAAAAGGAAACCACAGTCCAGGGAACTTCCCAGCCCCAGCTAGCTAAAAGCTAACTAAAAGCAAAGGAGAGCTCTGTCCTGCTGTCTGTCTGTGCTGCAGACAATACTGTCCGGAGAGAGCTGTGGGGGAGTGAAGGCTGTTTCTGAAAACAAACTGCGGCTTCTTCTTTCTCCTCTTTGCTCTCAGAACCAGTCTTAAAGGTGCAGAACTTAATATGTAACATAAACAGAACACACGATTGGGGATGCAGACATCATAAAGTCACCCCAGCACAGGTATTTTGTTGGTGTAATATCAAGCATGAAGATAGGCAAGCTCCAAACATGTCCATATATGATCAGTTTTAGATCGTTCTGTCTCTCAGTACTGGTCAGAATTTATAACAGTGGTCAAAAGTAATCATCAAAGACAACTTGAAGCTGACAGTATCTTATCTGCCACAAGGAGCAGGCCTGAAAGATCTCCTGTCTCTCAGGTGTGTGGCTCTTGTCTGCTTATTTTCTAAGGAGAAGTCATTTTTTAATGTCTCAAAATAATACAGCCATGCTCAAGAAAGGAGAAAAAACATTGCATAAAGAGTAACTTACTACCTGATAGCTGTCAGCTCTCAATAACATTTATTTCAAATATTTGCTTAAAACAATATTGAATGGTCGGGCTTATAACCACATAGTTTAGAAACTGAAACCAGAGATGAAGTAATAAGCTCTTTTTTCTAACAGGGGTTTTAAAACTAAAAAATTCAGTAATAGACACAGTGCTAATGCGCTTCAGAGGAAAATACATCATCTGCCTCATGGTGGATCTCTTGAGAATCCTGCAGGTTTTAGGCATTTATTGGAAATAATCATCCAAGCCATTCCCTTTTGAAACCCAGCTTTGCTTATTGTAAATTGGATCAATTTGAAATATTTCTGATGTGAGGAGGCAAGAACAAAAGAACTTACCTCAAAATTAGATATCTGACTCACATTTAAAATATGGACCGCCTGCACCATTTGCATTTCCTTGGCAGTGTTGTATTTCCAGGAGGACTGGCACCATTTGTGTAACATCAGGACACTGCTATCAATGTAGGACAGTAGCTGTTTACTGGCATCAGGAGATATTTTTCTGCCTTAAGTGTTTGTATGATCTGAGCTCAGAGTAGCCTGTTGCTAATGTAGAGTAGTTAATATACTGCAGAAAGGCTGACACACTCATGCTCTTTCTCTGGCAGGTTTTATCTTAGATCTCTCTGGTTTGGTAGGTAGGGCCTTGTGGGGAGGTGTTCATGCTCCATTCATTGTATAAAAACCCTTTCTCAAATTCCAACTTGCTTCCTACCCGAAGCTTTGGTTCTTACTGTCATTTGTAAAATATCAGTGGATACTTCAAGCTGTACCTGTCTCCTAAGAAAATAAGTTGTCAGCTGGGCAAGTTGAGAGCACAATAAACGTGTGTGAAGCAGATTATTGCTGTCACTGTGAGAATGTGACCATTATCTTCACAGTCCTTTATTTTGATTGTCCTAGGAGTGAGCTTATACAATGGTGCCTTGACATCTGGTGCAAAGACAAAGAGCTGGTATGAGGCCTAAAAGGGTATCTAAATGGATTTCTTCCAGCTTTTAGTACAGCCTGATGATTGCATATATGGCCTTCTTGGAGAGGAGTGAGTGTGCTGCTATAACTAACTCATGCCTCTAATACTGCAGGCCAATTTACTGTGATAGGAAAAGACCCTAAAGAGAAAGATCATGAGAAAAGTAATCAAACAGGATGGTCAGGAGGACCCAAAATGCTGCATGGCTGGGATTTGGGTGTCTGCAGTAGTGCTGGGCTGTAGCACTGCCTTGGCAGCTGCTGATATCAGTGCAGGTACCAGTTCCTGAGCTGCCACCTCTGCAATGGGTTGGGTACAACTATGCCAAAGGCAAGTGTTTGTAGCGTTGGAAGTGAGCAGGTTTTTAGCAGCTGCCAGTGAGAGCTCTGCAAGGCAGGGAGAGGTGTGGCTGCTCAGAGAACTGCAGGCAGGGAGCAGCTGCTTATGTAAGGAAAAGCAATTTGTCCAGCACATTGCACTTACTGCTTCAGACAGCTGGGAAGTTAATAAATACTGTGATGGTTTTGCAGCCACTTTACAGTGAACAGTAGTCAGCAGGCCTGTGCTGCAGAACAGGTCAGTGCTGAGTTGCTGTTTTGTCATATGTCTCCATCTGAGGACTGAAAGTGTTGCTGGCACCAGAGGAAACTTAGTTCTATCTAGCACTTGATAAAGAAGTTGTGTTTGCTCGAGCAGTGTTAGCTCTTGTAGCAAGATAAATTAGCGTAGAGCCTTGAGCAGTCCGGTTAGTACTGCACTGCATCACAGTGACATAGATCTAATGGTGAGTCCTGGCACTTGACTAACTGCAGTAAAGACAAGGTGCTGCAGAACCCATTAAAAGTTACTGATCAAAAATTAGTTACTTAGAAGTAAAAGTTTATAATGCAGAATCACAGGTCTTTCCTATTAATTCACAGCTTTACTTAAATTACCTTCATCTAAACTCTTCACAGGTGGCCTGGAGTATTCCAAAAGCATTCTGATTTCAAGAGATGTTTTGAAATAAAGCCTGATACAACTTTACTCAGGAGAATCATCACAGTGTTAGCAATTCTGAATAAATGTTGTTGACTTCTTATGAAAACAAGTTGTATTAATCTTGTCGGTTAGTCATAGGAAAATGCATTTGCCTGTATATTAAAAGAATGCATAGCATGCTCAAAGAGAATATTGCTCTCAATGCAGACATAAGGTCTCTTTTGAATTTAACTGCTTCTGAAATATTTCAGCCTGCAGGTAAGCAAACAAGCCAGGGGATCATGTGAAATGGAGCAAACTGATCTGGGTACTTTGAGTCACTGGGACACTTGCTGGATGCACATTCCTGCTTGTGAGAATTCCCTCCCTGGCTCTCTGCTGCCTCACTTCCCCTGCAAACATGGACTCCTTAAATGATGGCAGTGTAAAGCTGTGGTTTAGCTCAGAAGGAAGAGTTTTCAAACCCCTCGTTGCTTTGAAACTCAAAGGAATTGCCTCTGCCTGGGGCCTTTTCAGCCCTTTGCATCATGATGGGAAAGAATATCTTTGAAGGAAAGGCAGATAGCAAACCAAACCCCATCCTGTCTACTGTGCAGATGGGCACACCATTTATTTCAGGTGGCTCTGCAACACTACCTATGTGTGCTACAAAAGCAACACATGGACACCATGAAGAGTCCTTCATGTGTTAGGTGCACTCAACAGAAGCAGCTGCACGTGGTTCTTAACACACAAAGGAGCTCTCTATCCTGTTCTGAGTTCTTCTCATTTTGTGTGTGAAATAATAGATGCCTTAACCTGCTTTAGCTGTGATCTTGCAGGATGGCTGGAAAATTGTTTAGCTGCATGCTGGAGAAAGCTGTATTTAGAACTTTTCCTCAAATGGCTGTCATATGTTCAGAATTCTCAGAGTGACTGTGACTTTGCCTGAGTTTGGCAGATGAATTCAATTTAAAGGTGTGAGAAGGCGCAACTGGATAGTGTGTTACATGGGAAAAACACACTCACAGAAACAGAAAGGAAAAGCGAGGAAGAAACTGAATTCAATGCAGCAAAATGGAAAATAAACATACTATTTTCT
The DNA here is from genome assembly GCA_013399455.1 of Anthoscopus minutus. NCBI lineage: Eukaryota > Metazoa > Chordata > Aves > Passeriformes > Paridae > Anthoscopus > Anthoscopus minutus. The sequence goes on along the minus strand of VWYI01042525.1, from coordinate 24,556 downwards.
CTTGGACACCCTGCATGGCAGAGGGCTAGTGGGCTGCCATGTGGTTGGCTGAGGAGTGGGTGAACCCATATAAACACTCCAGGCAGCAGACCTCTCTTGTCTGGGCTGGCTTTCACTTCCAGGGGCTAAAGTGTTTCTCAGTTTCCTGTGCTGTTTTGTTTCTAGGGCTTCAGGAACTGTTTACACAGCAATTGACATCGCCACAGGACAAGAGGTAAGTGTCAAAAATCCCAGTAGGTTCTGCAGCTGTTGTGTGCATTCACCTCTGGTGTGAGCTGCAGCTGGAGGTTTGGGTGACCAGTAGAGCTTTCATGCAAAGGCTGTTTCTCTGAAGCATAGACAGATATTAACTGGTAAAATCCATTATCTGATGCCTTAAGCTTTTCAGTGTAAGATCTTTAAGGGCAATGTGATTCTGTGCCTCAGTAACTGAACACTTATTTTAGCAACACTGGATCTGAGATTTTCATAAATGCCTGAAATGTACCTGTGGATTCCTAGAATCAATAAGAGCCTTGGTGCTCTCTGTGCTTAGCTGGATGCTTCACTCCTAGCTTTTAAGGTAAATTTTAAGAAATAATTTTTTACTACTCTGTCTTCAGAACAGGATGGTGCTCTCCACAATATCGTTGATCCCACCACCCTGGTACCATGTTACATTATTCCTGAATGTTTTTTTTTAATGGAAAGAAATCTGCTAAGAATTACCAACAAGCTCTTATGCTGATAAAATAGATAATTTTTGATGGCAGTATAAATGTACTGGTTTAGAAATTGTTCTGTCTCTGTTCCCCATTGTGCATCGAGTTGTGCTTTTAAGAGAATATTGGTCTAGGTACACAATTTAACTCTGTGCATTTATACCATAAAATCTGCATGTGCATATGGCTACAGACTGGTTAGCAATGCAACTTGTAAAATCAAAATATCTGTCGTAACTAGAAGCCTTGGGAGAATTCTTGGGAGGTGGTCACTGATTCTCCTGTTGCTGTGAGGAATAAATAGCTTTGTTATATTGCTTGATTTTGGAAAGACTTTGTCCATAGAACTGCCAGAAAAAAAAGAAGGGCAGCAGTATCTTTTAGAGAAGGACATGGTCTCAGTATTAATTACTAGATCTGTTAAGGCACCCATGAGCTGAAGGCAGGTGCCATCTTTCAGGCCCAATTTTTATCTCAATCCCAGATTTGAACAGTTACACTATTTGCAATTTCTTCCATCATGTGTTTGGTCTTACAGTATCATGCAAGACATAATTAAGGAGAAATCATGTATTGGACTCAGTTTTTTATTTCAGTCCTACTGCAGCTGGTAAGAAGTCAGTTGTGTTTTGGTCTGGTCTTAGTGACAGGCCGTTACAGTGATCATATTAGTAAGAAACAGTCAAGGTCATGTCTCAGAGAATTCCTCTGCTCTTGGGGGATTCAGCAGCAGATACCTGAATTCTCATTTCTGGCTCTCTGCAGAGATCTGGCTCTGAATCTTACTGGTAGTTCCTTATACACCTGCCATGCTGCATTTGGTAACCACACTTAAATTGGGGTCTCCAAGGGGTCTAAAAGCCCTAAGCCTTCATTATAACCCTGGGCATATCCATAAAATACCAGCACGTGGATTATTTCTTTAATTTAGACCCTGACAATAACTGGAAATGTAAACTGTGTTAATGAGTGTTCTTTAGAGGAATTGCCAATCAAAATTTCAGAAGTTGGGAAGTGCTAGGATTGTTATTTTTGTCGTGGAACAACATCCGTAATGTATATCTGTGTTTGCTTTGTTATGCAATCAAGAATAGCAGGTGATACAATCAGAAATCATGTAATTGTCTACTGCATGTTCATTCTGATGTTTGCAACAGACTACTCAGGTTAATGGTTTTTAATGTCATTTTAGGTGGCTATAAAGCAAATGAATCTCCAACAGCAGCCAAAAAAGGAACTAATTATCAATGAAATCCTGGTCATGAGGGAAAATAAGAATCCAAATATTGTTAACTATTTAGACAGGTAAGTTGTACTCGTGTTATCATGTGAATGTTTGTTTGCACACTGCAGGCCAAAGGTTAAAAACCCCTTTAATAACTGCAGAACATGGAGACCTGTATTATTTCTTTACTCTTATCCAGTGGATGGGAGGAGATTACATTGACTCTGCATTAGTATTTTCTGGCTTACATGGTTTGAAGTCTATTTTCAAAAACCAGGACCAGGCATATCTTACTAAAACACCAGTCTGTCAGCTCCATGCTCCAAGTATTTCCATGTTGTTTCGTTGTTCTGGGATTTGTTTTTTTAAAGTTGATCAGATTTTCTGTGCCTTGTGCAAAATGCTGACAAACCATCCTAGAAATTATTTCCTTTGGGCTGTTTCCACTATTTTCCATTGCTGAGGATGCCAAGTTCTGTTTTCCAGAAACACCTAATTTGACAGTTTTTTAATGGTCTTTCCTGTTTCTGAATGTTTGTTTTGCAAAATTTTCTGAACATTTGACCGGCTTCTGTCCTCAGTGGTGCACATCCTCTTTCCATGGATAACTTTGAAAGTTATGTTGCCTTGTTCCTGGAGTTAATAATGGAATTCATAAGTTAAGATGATGAACCAGCTGGTAGCATGTGTTCTGGTTCCAGATTTATCTTTGCTTGCTTATCTTACTAAAGCGCATTCTTCACTTGTTTGTCACCTAAGATACGTTCTTTTTCATGAATATGTCTTTCTCATGTAGACTGTGCAGATTCCAAGAACTGTGTAGCCTAGAAGGAATGTCCTTTTCATTTTATTCTGTGTTCATTTAAAGTGACCTGGATACGAGAATCAGTTGTAGGTTATGCTTATTCATTAGTTTAGCTATGCACATTCATCTCCACAGGATTGTTTTCTCCTTTCAGCTACCTTGTTGGTGATGAACTGTGGGTGGTGATGGAATACTTGGCTGGAGGCTCATTAACTGATGTTGTCACTGAAACATGTATGGATGAAGGACAGATAGCTGCTGTCTGTCGGGAGGTAAGGGATCCTGCTTGTACTTCTGTTTGCGTGGACAGGATGATGCTTCTGTTTCTGTGGTGTTGTCATTATATGGAGAAAGAGCAGATCCACTGCAGCAGCAGTCATTCAGTCTGTGTTTGTAGGGGACAGTCTGTAGCAATAATTTATGTTTCCCTTTCAAAAGCTGGTATGTGCCTTCCCCTAGAAAGATATGACTCTTAACAGTGTTGGAGCACCAAGCTCTTCTCTTGACTGCACTGTGTTCTGCCATTCCTCACCATTCCCCTAGAAATGAAATCTCGTAGAGCCATTTCATTTCTCATGATGAAATCATGTAATGAATTTTTACCCTTACATTTCTTTTTTCTCTTACCAGTGCCTACAAGCCCTGGATTTCCTTCATTCCAACCAAGTGATACACAGAGACATCAAAAGCGACAATATTCTTCTTGGGATGGACGGATCTGTCAAATTGAGTAGGTATTCTTAGTCAAGTGCAGGATTCCTGGATGTGAGGTGTGAGATTGCTTTTGAGTGAAGGCCAGTTCTCCAAAAGTGAGGCTAGTGGGAGCGTCTGGACTCCTGCTGTAAAGGCACAACTACAATGTGCGGAGAGATCTAGAGAGAAACAGGGTGTTGAGAGTGGCTTTGCTTTGTGTATGACGCTTCCAGAGTGGAGGGAGTTACAGTCTAAAGCTTCGGGTGATTAAGTAAAAGCTAGTGGATGAAACTTGAGGATTTCTTTAAGTGGCCAGTTCCATATTACCTTGGCTACAGCCCTGAGGAAACACAGCATGGCTGCTTTTCCTGCTAGATTCCACAGTGCATTCTCTCTTAAAGTGGGAGTTCTTTTGCTTGATTTTGTAATTCAAGCTGGTTTTAACTGTATTTGTTTTTCTCCTCAGCTGATTTTGGCTTCTGTGCTCAGATCACCCCTGAGCAGAGTAAACGGAGCACAATGGTGGGGACTCCTTACTGGATGGCGCCAGAAGTTGTAACAAGAAAAGCATATGGCCCCAAAGTGGACATCTGGTCACTTGGGATCATGGCAATAGAAATGGTGGAAGGAGAACCTCCTTACCTTAATGAAAATCCTCTCAGGGTAGGGTGAAATATCAAATACTGCTCTTTCTAATCTGCATCATATTTTGTCTTCCATGAGATAAAATACCATTCACATCAGCTTGAACTAGTTCTACAAAAGCTTACTTCTAAAACTGTTCCTACAGCACATCAGCATCTACTGTAGCTTTGATTGCATAACTATGAAAACCTCAGTGGCAAAGTGACATGTACCTGTGCAGAAACCTGCCACTTTGGCCTTCAGCAATGCTTGAAATTTCTCATGCCCTTTTTGAACTCTCTTTGACCTGTATCTCCAAATTATAAAAGCTGTCAAGTGTCATGCTTCTCCAGTTGGGGAATTTTTATGATAAGCATTGGAGCTGTACCTGCAGGGACAAAACTCTCTTCAGACCAATGCTGATTGTTTACCTGAACCTTCCAGGAAAGATCACTAGTTGTAATAATGCCATAATTATTATCAAACACATTTCTAAAAGTGTCTTTTGGCGCAGACACTTGTACTAAACTAGTGCATTTTGAAGTTTTCAGTTTTATCCTAATGTCTTAAAATGAAATGGCCAGTTCTTACACCAAATGAGTGTGTAGTAGTGGAGGAATGTATACCAGGATAAAACCTCATGACTGACAGCTAAAACAAAATGCTGCACAGTTAATTCCTGCGGGAGTTTATGAGAAAATTAATTTTTACCTATATGTATACATACATTTTTTTTAAAGCTAGAATTAAAATAGAGCATGATCTTTAGCTTTGTCCATGCTGTAAGGTTGTTTTCTCTGGTTTGTGGCAGCCAGACTCTGTATTGTAAACTGTCAGAAGAAATTACAGAAGGGTCAGGACATACCTGTCAGCTGCTTAAAAAAAATAATGCATCAATTATACAAATTTTACTCTTTCAATTATATAATTTTTCATTTTGAAAAGTATTTCTTTTTGAAATAGATTCCTGAGTTTTCTTGGAAGACTTCCTTTGGTTTGATAGGTGCCCTTGGGTTTTTGGTTCCAGGGCACACATGTGGAATGTTGTGCACTGTGCCACCTTGTTAGGGTGGAAAGAAACAGGTTTGAATTCAGACTAGTGCTGAATAAGCAGAGTGCACTGTAGCTGGCAAGATGGCATTAGGCCTCTGTCACTGCAGTCCTGTTGTACCAGCAGAGACCTTTACACATCATAGTTTTACTTCTGTTTCTTGTGAACCCATATTTCACTTGCAAAAAATGCAGTTGCCTTGTACAAGGCAGCAAAAACAGGTGAAACAATTAGCGTTATTGATCTGGATGCTGAAAATCTTCTTCCTTAATCTGAAATGTTGATTAGGGCTCCTCAAGAAGCCTCAGGTCAGCTGCTAGAAAGATAATTGGATTTCCTGTTTCTGACCAAATTCATAGTCAGATATTCATGAGATCTGTGTCAGAAGTCTCAGCTGCCTCCAAACAGAAGAGCTTATAAAGCAAGACTGCTTTTTACAACAAGAAATTTTGAGCTGATAGCACACACTAGTTGTTTGATTTCACATAATGTATGCTGAATATATTTCTTTCATAGCCCAAGACACTTTCTCCATGTCACCAAGCCTTCAGCATACCAGCTGCCAAAACCTCCTGTTTCCTGCCTTGCCGTTTCTGGGATGGGGATGTCATTAATGCATTTGGTAAATTGAGTATTAAAATTAGTGGAGAGTTACCGTAGGGATGGAATTAGTCCTTTGTCTTACGAGATGATTAAAAGTTTTACCACATAAGTGAAACTAATTTGGAATTTAGAGACTGCTGAAAGATAGTCGAAGGTGGGTCCTGTCTGCCCAAATATGCCTTTTCATCATAATGTATTTGTGCATGTAATTTGATGTCTGTTGAACTTGAAACTCCAAATGTTTCTGTTTGTTTATCCAAGGAATAAACTAATGGATTTTTTTTTTATCCAGTAACCATTTCTTATCAAGAACACAGCAAAAAACTTGATTAATCTTGTTTTATGGAAGCCATACTTCAGGGACCAGTGAGCACTGCAGAGATGCATTTGATGTAATAATCCTTTGAAATAGTATATTTAGACAACACTGACTCTTTAAAATGGCCTGTAAAGCTGTGTCAAGACTTGGAGAAGTGTAATGTGCAGATGTCGTTCCTACTAAGTCAGCCAGTGAAATCAGCTGTCAAGGCAAGACCATTTCAGTGCTGGAATAGCTGTGACTGCATTAGGGTATTTTGGGGTTTTTTGTTGCTGTTGATATATCCAGCCCTTTGCCAGGGAAGAAACTGCCAGTGGATATTGGAGCTTAAAAATAGGGTCTATGTGAGTATTTCTGTGTATGAATGAAACAGTCTTCTGTTTTCTTTGTCTCCAGGCACTGTATCTGATAGCTACAAATGGGACACCAGAGCTGCAGAACCCAGAGCGACTCTCGACTGTGTTCCGAGACTTTCTTAACTGCTGCCTGGAGATGGATGTGGACAGGCGAGGGTCTGCCAAGGAACTTCTGCAGGTAAGATATGAAGCAACTGGAGGTGAAATAGGTGTTCAAAGGATCAGTCTTCTTGTCAGATAAAGGCATCAGGTGCCTCCCCCCACATATTAACCTCCGATCATGGAAAAACTAAGTAGAATCCTATAATGGTTTGGGTTGGAAGAGAACTTTAAAGATCGTCTGAGCTGGGGTCTCTTAAACTAGGTCATTTCGCTCAGAGCCCCATCTGACCTGACCTTGAATGTTTCCAGGACTGTATTTCCACCTACATCATCCCTGAGCAATCTGTACCACTCTTTCACCATTCTCCTTATGAACAATTTCTTGACTAGATCAAATATAAATTGATCATCTTCAGGTTGAAAACCCTCTTGATCTGTTGCAAAAGGCCCTGCTAAAAAACATGTCTGCAACTTTCTTACAAGCCCCCTTGAAGTATTGAAGAGTTGCAAGGTGAGGTTTCTTCAGGGCCTGCCCTTCTTTGGGCTGAACAAGCCCAGCTCTCTCAGCCTTTCCTCAGAGGAGAGATGCTTCATCTCCTGGTAATTTCTATGGCCCTGTTTTGTACTTTTGGGAGTAAATTCAGTTTTAACTCTTGACAAAAGAACCGAAGTAAAATGATTCCAGGTGTAGAGGTTTGAAATGGTGTTGGTGGGGGAGGAACCCAGTTAAAGCAGTCCCAGCTAAGCTGTCAGAGATTTGGCTGTGGGAAGGAGGAGACTGTGGGGAGATCACCACAAGCCTCAGAGGAGGGCCTAGCTCGTCCTTCTGCTCTGCTTCTGTCTTAGAGGTTTCTGCCACTAAACCTAATGTTTAGAGGTTTCTGCCACCCAAACATGGACAGCTGAACACAACTTGTCCCAGCCCTGTTTGTTTCCTCGCACAGTAAAGCTGCTCGAGGTTTGCTGCCAGGTTTTGTGGGAGAGAGTGAGCTGCAGAACATGCCACTTGACTGTTCCTGCTAGGAAGGAAAGTTCCAGCCAGCACAAGAGGGCCAGGGGATAGAAAGGTAGACACTGCTCTCCCTGCAAGCCAGAGTTGAGTCCATCAGCACTCTGTAGCTTGTCTCTCTGCTCTTGACTTGCTGAAGACCTGTACCTCAGTACAGGTCTTGAGAAAACACATGAGCCTAAATCCTACTGGGTTGAACATTTCTTAGAGGTATTAGAGTTTCCTAAGGAATGACTTACATGCATCTCTTTTGACAACACAATTTCTGTCTTTAGAAAGGAGGAACCTAAGTGAGTCTTTTGAGTTTCCTGAAAAGAACAAAGCTCTGGAGCAGCAAGCAGCATTCCCAGAGCACTGGTAGGGTAAAAATCCCTGCAAGCTGAAGACACCTGGAAAAATGAATTGATAGGCGTATAGGCGATGTTTGCCTGTGATAACAATGTCCTGGACTTCCTGGTAGAAGTCCAGGTGGTCCCCTCAGTCCTATTTCTGAGTATTTCTGGTAAAAAGTGGAATCCTGGTTGAGCCTGTGAGAAGCTGTAATGGTACTTTGGAATGTAATTCGTTTGGAAAATAATGGTACCTTTCTTGTTTTTTCCCCTGTGGGCAGCATCCATTTTTAAAATTAGCCAAGCCGCTCTCAAGCCTGACTCCTCTGATCATTGCAGCGAAGGAAGCAATTAAGAACAGCAGCCGCTAGCACTACAGGTCGGCTTTCTACCCTGCCAGCTTGGAGCAGGACTGAGATCACAAACTCTGTAAAACCTCGACTCTCATGCTGCAGGACAGATGGATGGATGAACAAATCAACAATCACCGTCATGGTGGTAGGACCACCCCAGTTCCTCAAGGAGTAAAAAATTATCATTTGTCTTATTCCTGCTTTCTGGCTCCTTAATTTATTTTTAAGATGAATCAGGGTAAGGACAGAGAGGTAATGACAGAAAATGCTTTGCTGCCTCAATCATTTCCAAGGTAAAACATATTCAGTTGGAAGGTTCCCTTCCTTCTCACCCTGTGAATAAGCCATACATTCACTTGTAAATTGTCAGTTCTTTCTTAACAATGTAAAGTCATGCTTATGGGGTTTTATGGTTTGAAATTGGAGAAGGGCAGTGCATTCATCAGCTCCAGACTGCCTTTTGAATACAGCCCATTTGCCAGTTTTTGCCCAGTTGTGGTACTTCTACATGAGGAAGAAAGAGTAATTGCATTTCCAACCAAAAAGGAATGAAGAGTGGGACAGACAAAATATCCTGTGGAGATACAGGTGTTCAGCTGGGACTGTGTAGTGGTTTGGTTCTTGCCAATTGGATTTGTACCCCTAACTGCAATATCTTTGCCCAGGTGAGAGTATTACTCAGCTGAAACAGCAGAAAAAATCAGTCGGTATGCTCTGAACAGGTCTGTCTGATGCAAAGCTGTCAGAGCAATGTGAGGGGGGAGTGGGCCCCAGCAGAGCCGTGGCAGAGCCCAGAGCAGCCTGAGCATTAGCAGAGCCAGGCTGGAAGCAGGTGCTGGTAGCAGCAAATGGCAGCAGCCTGGTCATGAGTACCTCTTCCTGGGACAGGACTAAGCCTCCTGTCTCAGAGCCAAGTTGGGTGGGGACTGTTCTCCCGGGAAATTGTGTCCATGCTGAGAAATGCACAGCCTGGTGAGATTGGCCATCTTGAGTCTCTGCAGGAGTAGAGAAGGGCAAACAGAGCAGAGGTGTCACTTCTGAGGATGCCTGTTCTTCTCCCAGCTGTCTTGTAGCTCCTGGGAAAGGGAAAGGTTCGTAGTGTCTGTGGAATTCTCAGCAGAGGAGGAGGGGACCAGGCTGCTCTGCAGGCTCCTGCACAGGTGAGTGTCCTTCAGGCACAAGAGTTCTGCCCTGGCAACCAAGGCTGATGCAGGGAACAACCTGTACAGTTCAGATGTGCAGGAGGCAGTGCAGCAGCTGGCTCTGGAAGAAAGCGCCTTAAAACCTGGAGTTTTGCACTGAGCGAGAACAAAAGTGTGAAATGCAGAGTGGATTGAAGAATTACTTGGAGGCTGAATATATTTCTTTGGAGGCACCAGGCCAGCCTGCTTTATGCTGTCCAACATCTGGCAAGCACTGGACAATGAAGCTCTTGGGTTGCTGCAAGAGACTTGCCTGATGTTGGGAGTGTGCTTGACAAGTCAGCAGATTTGAAAGGGAGCAGAATACTTTCAGTATGCAATTTGTGTTTTATTTATTCATTTCTGAAAGACACAGTGTGGCTTCACTCAGTAAAAGCATTTGCATGGTGTATTTGTTGCTATATTTTAGAAGTATAACTCATGCAAGATCTTCAAAACAGCAACTGAAGTAACTTGCACCCAGTGAGCAAGAAAAGCTCCACAAGTAAACATCTTTCTGCTACAGATCTTCATGTTGGCTTGGTCGTGCAAAGGGTTAAGTAGCCTTTAAGGCATTCACCGCCTTCATGTCTGGCCAGCAGTAATGAAGGATGCTTGGGCTGTTCTTGAATCAGGCCAGGAGCATGTCTGGTTTTTGCATCCTGTTTAGTTGCAGTCTTTGTGTGGCAAGTGTCCTTACTGCTGCTACCCTCACTCATGCTGGCCATCAGTGTCCTTGGCAGAGGCAACAGGCAGAGGCAACCCTCCTTGAGTTACCACACCTAAGTGGAAACTTAGCTCTTCTTCATTTCCTGGGGAGCACAACAGGTCTGATTTTTCAGATGGCCTTATAACACGCCGAGGCAAGCTGCTCTGGTTTCCTGAACTGGGGGAACATCGGCAGGAGCTCAGGGAGCTGCCAGGAGCCTACAGCTGGAATGACAGTGGTTAACAGGTCCTGCAACAATGGCTCCCAAGCTTTCCCCCCCCAATAAAAGGCCCTTGGGGAGTAGGAGTGGCCAGGACAGGCAAACAGGCCATAGCACAGCAGATGGGCAAAGGGGTGTGCAGGAATATTCTGGAGCCCTGCCAGCTTGACCAGGGAGCAATGGTGTCCACCCAGCAAAAAGCCATGGCTCCTCTAAGCTGTGCACCCACTACAGCCTATGCAGTGGCCCAGACAGAGCTCTGGTGAGATCGTGCTGCTAGATAGGTGTCAGCTGCAGGCTGTGCCCTGCTCTTAGGCCAGTCCTGGTGGCAGCAGTGTGAGTACAGCTGTGTGACATGTGCCCAGGGAGAGGCAAACTCACTGAGTCCCTTTCCATCATTTACCAGCAGTCCTGACTAAGGGGAAGAGCCCAGGTAATTAGACTATGGCAAATGTGACATTGATCTACATGAACACCTGGAAGGAGGATCTTGGGAACTACAGGTCTGTCACCCTGACCTCAGTGATGGGAAAAGTCATGGAGCGGATCATCTGGAGTGCCACCACATGGCACATACAGAGCAACCACAGGATCAGGCTGAGCTAGTTTGGGATTGTGATAGGCAGGTGCTGCCTGACCAGCCTGATCTCCTTTTACAACAGCATGACCTGCCTTGGGCATGAAGGGAAAGGCTATGAATGTGTCTACCTGGTATTTAGTAAAGCCTGTGTCAGTGTTTCCCACTGAGCTTTCTCCTGGAGAAACTGACTGCTCATGGCTTGGATGGGTACACTGTTCTCTGGATAAAAAAACTGGATGGAGATGGATGTCTAGGCCCAGAGAGTTGTGGGGAATGGAGTTACATCCATCTGGGCTGTCAGTTGTGGTGCACCAGGGCTGGGTACTGGGACCACTTGTGCTCAGTATCTGTATCAGTGATCTGGATGAGGGGATCAATGGCACTCTAAGGTAACACCAGGCTGGTTTTGAGTGTTAATCTACTGGAGGACAGGAAAGCTCTGCAGAGGGATCTGGACAGGCTGGATTGCTGGTCCAAGGCCAGTTGGATGATGTTCAACAAGACAAAATGTCAGATCCTGCACTTGGGTGACAACCCCCTGCAGTTCCAGGCTTGGGAAGGAGTGGTTGAAAAATGCCTGGTGGGAAAAGACCTAGAAGTGCTGGTTGAGAGCAGCTGAACATGAACCAGCAGTATGCAACTTCCTGAAAAGAGGTTAGAACAATGGGGGAATCAGTCTCTTCTTCCAAAGAATAAGCACTCGGATGAGAGGAAATAGCTGGAAATGGCGCGAGTTACGCTAGGGAAGATTTAGTTTGGATATAGGAAAAATCTCTTCACCAAAAGGATGGTCAAGAATTGGAACAGGCTGTGCAGGGCAGTGGTGTAGTCACCATCTCTGGAGAGATTTAAAAGATTTGTAGATGGGCACTTGGGAACAGCTTTAGTGGTAGACTTGGCAGTACTGCCAAGTTGGTTGGACTCAATGAGCTCAGAAGTCTTTTCCAACCTGAAAGATTCTGTTCTGTTTAGAAGACTTTATTTCTCTTGTGAGGTTCCATTTTTGTCTGTCACCTCAAGATCTGTGTCAAGATCTCTGTAGGAGAGTCTTCCTTGTAAGAGAATGATTTGGGCTGCCCTCAATGGGTAAAGTATTCATCAAGAAGAAACATGTTTGTATTCCTGTAAAAAGTGAAGAAATGAGTGACGGTTTCTGTTTCTACTATATCTTTTATTTTTTCCTATCCACAAAAGAACAGACAGTCATCCTTTAAAAGGAAAGCACTGTAATAGCATATGTTTGCTGGACATATAATCTAAATATTTCAGTTTACAAACTACTCTTAGATTGGGTAAGGGGGGAATTTCCTATTTATCTCCTTTACCTGGAAGTATTTCAGCATCTCTAGTTAAAAACCCACCACCATAATTTTCCAGAAGACAGCAAGTATGAAAAATAAGGAAATCAAATGGTAGCTTTTTTTTTTCTCATCAGTATATGCCTCAAGATAGACACTATCCTAAGAGGCCTTACTTTTTATTTTATTAAATATTATATATATTTTTCTTTCCATCAGCAAATCTAGAGATTTTTCTTTTAAAACCAGTTCCTGGGAAGTAGACAAAATTCAGCAGAAATAATCTCTGCCAGTGGCTATTTTCTATTTCTATTTCTAGCATGGACTAGACTTGCCCAGAGACTATATGACATGCAGGGAATGTACCTCCAGTATCCCTGTGGCACTGTGCTTGGGACAGTCTCTAGTGCTGATTCAGACTCACTAATACTGAAAGATGGCAGCTGTGTTTTTATCCTCCCAGACTGAATATTAAATGTAGAAAAGACATAAGTATTTTTAAAAAACCCAATAATACAAACCCACAAAAATCCAGTCCTGATGGAGTCAAGTCTTGTGCATTATTTATAGGCTCACAGAATATATTCAGATTGATAATAGCATTGACCTTGCAGAAAGGAAAGAGACAAATACTGTAAAATCTCTGGAACAACCTCGGGTTTTCTGACTGCTATCCTCAGATCAAGCAATTAGTTATATATATTTTTGAAATATTAGAAATAGTCTGTTTCTGTTGCAAAATGAAAATCAGAAGTTTCAAACACTTTTTATTCCATGGTTTTAAAGGATTAGTTAATTGTCTTAATTTTTAAATTAAACAGTGAAATACCCTATCCAAGAACTTGACTGTGATTCCCATCCCTGCAGTGAAGACATGTGAAAATGAGCTGATAGCTCATTGTGGTTTAAATGTGTTTTGGGACAGAAGCATGGTAGCAGTAAAGTCAGGGAAGTTTGAGAAGCACAGAAAAGAAAAAAAGAAATATAACCATACCTATGTAAAATTCCATACAGCTCCTGCATGCACTCCTGGGAACCTGCACAGGGGTGGATTTTACAGTGCTCTCAGGGTTGGATCCCGAACTTGGGCTGGGGTTACATTCTCAGTTCTTGTGTCCAGTGCTTTTGTAAATATGTGTGTATTTATTTATTCTTCATCTTCGGCTACTGATTGGGCATTCCACTACACACAAAAGAACTCCAGGGTTTGTGCTGTGTTTCTTTGAGACTAGTGGCTGCACTTTGGCAGGTCTTGGAGTCAGTCCTTCCCTATGTCCTGCCACCAAAAATTAGGCATATTCCAGTCACCATGAGAAGTACCTGTCTCCTGTTCTTTAATTGTAGGAAATGTCACCATGTTCTATTGTCCATACAGCAGTTATTTCCAGCATATAATCTTTGGTGTGGCTACTGACTATTCCTCACACTGAGCATGTAAATATTTGTACTTCTTAGTCCAGTCCTGAGCAAATCCAGTGAGCAAAGAGCCAGAGAGAGCCCTGTGACATCTGCCAGTAAAGGCAGGAGCCAGTATTTCTTTGCTTGACATTCAGGACATGCACTCTAGTGCCAGCTTTGCCTTGCTAAGTGCTACCAAGTCAGTGGTCCGTACACCTTCCTGGTGTTCTTGTTTCCTCTTGGACTGTTCATTCACGCCCAGATGTGCAGCAACTTAATGATGGGTTAATGAAGATCTGTAAGTGTTCATCTCCTTTTTTTCCCCTCTCCTCTCCCCATAGCAGGTAAATATCTCAAATTTTATTCCAAATTTTCAGGAAGCTTACAAAGGATAACCTTTGTGTTTCAAGAGAAACCATCCATGCTTTTTTTGTGTGGTTTGCTTTAAAACTTCTCTTTGCTTATGTCTGTTGCTGAACTGACAGGGTAATTTTATTTTGCTCACTGAAACTTGCAGAATCTTACTTATCCATCTCTGTTTGGATGCAGTTTAAAGCTGATTGCCATAATCCTAGGTGTGCATCATGCCTGCAAACCATCACTGGCTAGAGCCTACCAACAGTTGCATGTACCTTTGGTTACAAGAGTTATCTCAAAAGAAAAAATGGTCTTATAGTAAAGAGGAAGGACGTCCATATGCTCTATACAGGCATCCTTTGGGCTGCCATGTGGGCACAATCCTGCAAACCTTGTTCTTGCTGCTTAGCAGTTCCTTCTGGCAAGCACTTGAGTGCTGCAAGAATCTGACCTTGAGTGAGGCAGCTGGGAGCAATATCATTAGTCAAAGTTGATAATATTGGAAACTGCTAATTGATTTAATAGTCTGTGATCACAGTGGCTTTGCTCTGCGCAGTTTTCAAGCAGATCACACATCAACTTCTGCACCTGTGTGTAAGGTGCCTTCTGCTTTCTTTGGTGACACCATGTTTGCAGCTGCTGGAGGCTTGCAAGCCACTTAGGTACAGAGCCAAAAGGTTGAGCACCATGGTCTGGTTTGGCAGACATGAATGCAGGTCAGAAGAGCTGTCAGACACATGTGCACACACCTTTGAATCACAGCTCCCTAGTGTTACATGTTTATGGATGCCAGCCACTAGAACAGATTCTGACCCTGGTATCAGAGGTCTTTTCCAATATAAAGTATTCTACAGTTCTGTGATTCTCTCTGCTGCATTCAGCTAGATCTTCTTGATCTACTTGATCAAGAAGTTTCCTCTTGGTCAGCTCTTGTGGCCTAACGCTTCAGCTCCTTTAGCTCCTAGTGCTGAGCCGCTCATGCTAAATGAGACAACTCGGAGAGAAAAATACATTTCATCTATTTTATTCTAGAGCACTGAGAGGGCGAGTTTGTGAAAACACAAGCATTGTTTATGTGTAACCTCCTCTCTGCCCTTCATGCCTCTCAGGGGTTTGAAACACAAAAGAGCTTTCCTAAAGAGTGAAATGAATCAATGTGTCACTTCTCCCACGTCTTGCTCTTTCCAGTCTGCACTTGACTAGTTTTGCCTGTCTTTCTCTGCCCTTTGCTCCCCCTGTGCTCAGTGGCTCCTACCCAAGACTGTGTAACTGGCACAAATAAAGTGGTCAAGACCCTAATTTCTCTGTCGTTTGAGCTCCCTGGTCACAGCAGCTTTTTTCATCTGGAAACTCTGTATGGTGAGGGAATCCCCACCTCTGTTCCTTGCAAAACCTTCAGGAGCCCAGGGCCTGCCATCTGAAGTCAGTGCATTAAGGGCTCCCAGATGCCTCAGGCTGGTGTGACACCACTGCAAATGGGAGGCAATAATGGCAGGAGGTTGTTTTGAAAGGTCCATTTACTGTTGCACACTGTGTGTGTCCAGCCCTGCCCCAGGCTTAGGGATCAAATTTAAGCACTCTTGCTGCTCCCTCTGGACTCAGTGAGAATTTGGTTGTTGCTTTCAATGGCAGCTGAACTGGCTGCTGAAGCAGCAGGTGCTGACAGTGCCTCAAGCCCCAGAGCTGGATGGATCCCTTGGCTGCTTGGGTGGGAGGGAACTGCCCCTTTTTCTCTGCCTCACACAAAACTGCAGGTCACAAGTGGGTCAGCACAGCAAACAGGCAGCCTGTCAGTCTCTTCCGTCCTTGTCTCTTGGATTTTTGACCTTTGAGCTTAGCTGTACAAAGGCAACTGCTTTTGGTCCCTCTGTGTATCCTCATGTTAATGCTGATAAATCCATCTGTAGCACAGCAAGGGGGAAAAGCCTCATCCCTTCAGTGCAAAGAGCTGCCGGGTTCTGCCTTAGCAAGTCAGCCAGCAGGAAGGGAGCTGCTCTACACAGGAATGAGGAGCAAAGGACCGTAGCACCTCCTTCTTGGACAGAGCCCAGATTCTGTGGGGGAATGTTAACAGTTATTCCCCTGCACTGGTGCATCAGCACTGCAGGTACTGTGCCTGCAAACACATTATTCAAGATCTGCAAAAGAATTCTGCAACTCTTGGCTGGATCAGGATATCACGAGTGCTAAGCTCCAATGTAGTTAAAAGCAACCAGTTTACACCTATGCTGGTGCATGCTAGGCTTTTTTCTTCAGGGTATCCAGACAAAAGTAAACAGAGGAGGAGCCTACATTTTCATTGTTTATCAGAAGTGTATCCCATTTTGCTGTACATTCCTTTTTTAGGATGTGTTACCTGTTTAAAAAAAAGAAAAAAGAAAAAAACAGAAAAAAATATGAAAGAGAAAAACAAAAAACAAATGTGTAGTGAAAAATATCCTGTAACTTTGGATTAAGAGGTAACTGATCTTTTTAAAAAGAGAACTAAGTTATTTACTTGGTAAATGTGCTGATGACATGAATCCATCTTAATGACCTCAGCATTCTTTTTTTAAAGATTTTGGGGTTTGTTTCCAATATTAAATTATTTTGAATTGTGGTTAAAGCAATAGGAAGTTGAAATATGGATTGTGCATGATTGTGTCTTGAGTGTAAAAATATTGCAGTTTGAAACTTGGACCTAAAGTATTGCAAATAAAAGTTATGAATTCCAATGGATCGTGTGACAGAAGCTTTTCCTATAGGATGTGCAGCATCAGAAAGTTTCCATCAGTGTAGTTGTGCATGCTTTTAGCTTTGTCCTGTGCTGCTCTATGTTGTCATGACACAGGACTTGACCTACTACCAGCTTAGGTCACCCTCCGCCACCCCTACATCTTGGACCTGTGCCCGCACAAGCAGACACAAATTGTTTCTGCTGCTCCCTCTCTTGCACAAATCCACAGAGAGCAATGAATTCTCCAAGTCTCATGTGTCCATTGTGCCATATTCCTTTAAGAACCAGCGGCCCATCCCAATGAATATGGCGAGTTATATGGATGGTTGTCTGCTCCACTTCTTGCCTAGAAATCTTGAAACTGCTTCTAAATGCTGCTCACTTCAGCTCTTGGACATCTACTCACACAGAGCTGGGGAAAAAAATCCCCTGGCTATCCACTTACAAGATGAGTTATGCCAAAGTTAGAGCTCCATGGGAAATCTCTATTCATTCCTGCCCTTTTAATATATCTATATGAAGGGTGTGCATAAATGTGTCTTGTATATAAAGGAAGGAGTGTGCAAGCAACATGACTGGCACTTTAACTCTCTGTGCTCGTTCCATACCCATGGGTACCAAAACTTTATGGAAACCCTTGTACAGGCAGACCCTTCTATCCCTGTAGGATGGAGCATGGCGAATGGGGGTGTTTGGTGGGCAGTGAGTCCTGAATAGCAGACGAGATCTGGCTCCACACCTGCCAGGGCTTGCTAAGGCCTAATTCTGGCTCCTCTGCAATAGGAAAGCCCTTCAGCCTTGTTCCTGCCCAGACGGGCAGTGCTGGCCTGGCCACACAGGTTGTTTTCCCCACAAGTTGCAGGAGATGAGAACACAACAGTTGCAAAAACTGACTGCAAGCCACAGCTCTGGGTGTTCCCTGGTAACCTCAGGTCTGGGACCACTGACCCAAGCTTCAGGAGATGCAGTGGGAGCTTGGCTGGGCTCTGCCCTGGAGCCGTCCTGCAGTGAGAGCTGGTAACAGCTGCCACATGACCAAACCATGGGTGGAGGAGAGCTGGTCCAGGTCCAAACTGCACTGTTGTGTGCTGTGTTCTGGGGCTGGTGTTTCCCGCAGAGAGGACTGGACTGGTGTGCCAGAGGAGACACTAACTGAGGTGGATGGGTGTGCTGGGAAGAGTGGGGACGGTTAAGGGGATTCACAGAGCTGGAAGGACAAGGAAAAGGGAGTGAAAACTCAGCGGAGAGAAGAGCTGAGGGCTAGAGAGCAGGTCTGAATTACATTAAAATCCCACTAGACCTCTGAGACATTGCTGTTGTTCAGCCAGTGACAGGATGGGTCCCTAAACCTGGGGGTCAGTCTTTCTTGTGGTGAGGGGCATCAAGGAAGACTACAGTTTGATGGAGACTGTGATGGGCTGGGAACTCACTGGGGGAAAAAGAGGAAGCAGTTGTGAAGTAAAAGGCAGGTGAGGAAGAGAAATGTTGAGAGAAGGGCTGGACCAGTGCTGGACAGACCAGCTCAGCTTCGGCTTAAGAGCTGTGTGCTCGCAGCTGAGATTCCTATGCAGTGATACAGGCATGATACTATGTTACAGTCACAGTTTGGAGACAGGCAAACCGCAAGACTCACCAAAGGTCATGTGACAAACAGCCAAGATTTATTATGGATGCCTCCTTTTATAGAGGATTCAAAATTCCTGTGCTTGAAGAACTTGCTGGTCAGGGTCTCAGCACCACTTAGCTCACTGGCCAGTTAGGTGTTTGCATTCAGGACTGAAAGGGATGGGCAGGGGTCTCCTGTTTGAGTTCAAATACAACCTATCATTGCTCACCTAGGGACTTGTTTACTTCTTTTCTATAACATACTAGGCTAGCTGAATTGGGTTTCTTATTATGGCCAAATTTATCTGAGGCTGTAAGCATGACAAAAAAGTCTAGGTTTTTTTGTTTCTTATTGCCAAGGCATGTGTGCAGATGTAACTTACCAGGTCTCTGGATCAAAATGTGTTTGTGGCTCTCTTCCTTCTTCTATGGCAGATGAATATCTTGCATCCAAGGATCACACAAGGTCTTCTAATGAAGACCTGTCCAAGTCGTGCATGGATAAACACCACCTGATCAGATCTTGGCACTCTGGAGAGAGAAAACAGAAACCATCAGTGTGTTAGTGTGACATTAGTTAATATTGAGGGGGAAGGAAGGAAAAATATCTACGGAAATAGTTCTCCTGAGAGAGACTCTTGGGAGCTTCAGAAAGGGCCAATAGCTGCCCAGTTCTGAGAACTGACAGCTTTGTAAACCATTAGGAATCAGAATCCACCCCCGTGAACACCCATTTTAAAGCCCGGGAAACTCTGAACTGTCTCTTTTCGGCTTCCAGCTTCTGAAGGTGTCGGGGCTGTGGCGGGGAAGGGCCCGGCCTCGTTCCAGCGCAGCTCACGCAGCCTGGCCGGGCCGGGCCCGGCCGCCCCCCCACCTCCAGCGGCTCTCAGGCGGGATGGGAGGCCAGGGGAGCCCTCCAGCTGCAGCGGAGTCCAGGCTCTGCCTCCGGCCACCCTTGCCTCTAGCTGTGCCGAGCCAAGATTCCCCTGGGCCATGCTGGGCCAGGCCCAGCAGTTCCCAGACAAGAATGGGAGGCCAGGGCAACCCCCCCCCCCTTCTCATCGCGGCTTTCTCCAGCAACTGCCGGGCAGAGAGAGAGAGAGGAGCCCAGCTCAGCTGCAATCCAATCCATCACCGTGACTGCTTCAGCCACTGCCGGGCCTGGGTGAAATGTTAACCCTGCCAGTGCACAGATGAGAC
>VWYI01042523.1:0-131761 GCA_013399455.1 Anthoscopus minutus | reverse complement strand
AATTTTTTTGCTTCTTCTCAAAGCACAATTCTTGGCTAGAAAGACCTTTGTTCTGACTCAATAGTTATTCACATAATTTGTCCTTTTGCGTCAGCTGTACACTTATTATCTAGCCATCATCTCTATTGGATCAATTTACAGGGCATGACAAGTCAGTGCTACAAATCAAAGGTAAAGATAATTTGCTAAGCAGGAAGTTATTCTGAATGAATCATTGTTGAAATAATAGGAAGCAATTACTTGAGACAATAAATATTTCAGTGTAGCTAGGATCCTTTGTATCTGAAACCTGTGGTATATGTTTAAAATATATTGCTTGTAATATGTTACTATTTTAGCTTTTTTTTTTACTTTTTTCTTGAAATATACTATTGTATTGCATCCATCCTTTGATCCACCTGCTCATTGTTGAGATTTGGCGCCGTGTTCTGAGGAAAGAGAAGAGAAAATGTTCTGAAGAGATGGAAAATCAAAGTCTATGCTGAAAATAACTTTCAGAATTTCCTCTTAATTAAACTTAGAATGGTGCCCTTTTTTATCCTGAAATATGTTATGTTGTATGAGACCTCTTTTACCTTCATAACATCATCCTACATAGTAGCTGCAGCTGGAGGAAGGAAAAGCCTGATTGTGTTTGTGCATTAATCTAGGTAGTGTCTGAAACTCCATACACTGTCAAAGACCTTCAGGCCTTCACAGAATACGTGTTTCAAGTAGTTTGGATCATTACATCTCAGCTGCAGCTCCATTCTCCTCCGAGTCCCAGCTACCGGACACATGCTTTTGGAGGTAATGAGTTGCACTATTAATTCCATCTTCCAGGACCTTAACAGAAACACTTGGGTTTCATTGTTGTTTCTTTTGTAGAAAACTGTTAGTGTCTAATCTTCAGAACCACATATATGTTGTCTCTTGGGTAGCTGCAGAAGATCAAACTAAAAAACTATAGGTTCTTTTTGTCTGACCTAGAAGATTTAGGGCTTCTCCCTGCATTTGGTTTTAATAGCAAGCAAGAAAGTACATGGTCAAAATCCTGAGGGCACATGGGATACTTTTGGTCATAATTATGACAAACATAATTATATGTTTGTTTTATAATTTACATACAATTTATTGAAACAAATTTATTGAAACATAGTCCTGTTTTCCTGGACATTGAAAAAAAAAAACAACCTGAAATGTTAACTGTCCCTAATATTTATTGGTATATACATGAATTAACAGGTGGGAAACCTACAAATATATTTAAAAACAAAAACCAATTAATGTCTTAATCAAATACTGGAATCAGATATTTCTATCTTGCAGTTCCTGCAACAGCTCCTGTCATTAAAGACATTCAAAGTTCGAGTCCAAACACTGTTGAAGTTAGTTGGTCTCCACCACTTTTTCCGAATGGATTAATTATTGGATATAACTTACTCCTGACCAGTGACAATCATGAATTATTGAGATCCTCAAGAGGGCACAACTTTCAGTTCTACTCCACCTTCCCAAACACCACTTACAGGTACAAAAAGAAAAGATAGCTATTGTGACCAGGTATGAGGTCACAATTCTTGCCCAGAGAATATGCCTTAATACCACTTCTGTACGATTTATGCTATTTACTTACATTCTTGCTAAAAGCAAGGGCACCTTCCTTGAGCTAACTTGGCTGCATTTGCAGAAGTCAGAGGGTGAGGAAGGAAAATCAACTTGATATAGAGCTGGGAGGCTGCATTTTCTTAGCTGCTGTTTTTAATTCTCTTAGGCTTGTATGGCATGTTTCTAGTATAGCAGGAGAAAGGCAGAGAAAGATAGTCCTTTAAGAATCTGGAAAAAATCCTTCATTTTTATTAAATGCAGAGGTCTGTATTCTGCTTGCACTGGTAAATACAGATCTTTGAAATGAAGCTGAGTTGTTCTTCTGAGTCTGAAAACTTATTTTGAATTGAAATTTAGAAGATTCTGTTGTTCTGCCTTTGGGCAATTCAGACTTTGGTTGGCTTTGCATTTATTCTAAATTTTCCCTGAGCATTATATTTAAATGGGCATTTTCTGAAATCAAGCACTTCTGTAAGCAGCTTCCCTACTTGATAAAATGTTTCTCAGGCAACCTATCTGTTTGGTGTCCCATAGGTTCAATATTGTTGCAATTAATGAGGTTGGTGCTGGACCCCCTGCAGAAGCCGACATTACAACCCCAGCATCCAAAGGTACAAGAGTAGCAGAATCCTTATCACTGTCTGTTCCTGGGGACAAACTCATGTTCCTTGGCCTGCCACCTCCCTGGTAGGAGACAAAAATATTTAGACTGTGAACAGGTCAAGGAGCTGTGCGCTGAGGAGTCAATAGCACATCAGAGAGGGTCCTGCTCTTCAGCTGTGGACATGATAAGGCAGCAGAGCGTGGGAATGGCCTGTGAAGCTGGTAGGCCCAAGCGGATTTGAATTGTATTACAAATGAAAAACACCAGAGTGGTCTGAGGTGCTGACTGAAAAAAAACATGATTCCATTTTCTAGATGAGATTTTAATGGCCATCCAACAAATATATTTCTTCTAATATGAGATACTTAGCCTGAAACTCTTTTGTCAAAAATTCTCAATTATCTCAAGCCAAATATGTGAAATTATAACAATTTTTTTGCTCTTTCATGGAAGTATTTATTTTACTATATGAACTAATTAATATTGAAGGTAATTATGCACTATATCTATTACTCAATGAATTGCAGAATTATCAGTTCTGCAGAGAAAGATATACATGGAGATGGAACACAAATAAGAGTGAAATTGATGTTATCAAAATATTCTTTTAGGAAAGAAAATAAGACTTCCCATCTCATGAAAAGGTTCAGTTGTCAAACACCTGGAAATGCTTCAGTTTTATGAAAACACTTCAGGACTGTCTCTGAATTGCCAGTTTTCTGCCATTGGTTAGAGAAATTGAACTTGCTTCTCTAGTGCTTTTTAAAATATTAATATTATTTTTTTGTGTGTGTATATTAGCTCAGGTACACTGATATTTCTTTACTTGACAACTCCACAGAGGTTTGCTCTAGGTTTGACTGACCCTGAGTCATAAAAATTTTGTGTCATTTTTGAAAAACCTGGACTGTGTTCACTATGTCAATCCAACTGCCAAGCAACACTTCAAAGGTAGAAAACAACCAAACAATCAAACAACCAAACTCTATTGCTCCCTAAACCCCACCTTATGGGGGTGGGTAACCACTCTACCCCCCTTACTAGTCACCACATAAAATTTAAGTTGTTTGTCCCTGAATTGCACAGGCACATGCTTTTTCTCTGTGCTGATACAAACAGGAACAGCCTTTCCTCCTGTTATCATGTCCAGAAGTGGTGTTACTGCATCAGGCACTGAGCTGTGTAGACCTGAGCCCTGAGAAGAGTCAGGGAAAGAATCAGATTGCTGCTGTAGATTGCAAGAAATGTTACTTGAAAAGAGATAAAGAGGTAATATTGGCCTCTTGTACTCTGCTCTGAAGGCATCATTATTGAAATTACTAGCAGTGTGTGCATCATGTGAGAAATACGTGCAGCTCAATCTATGCATATTATCTGGGAACAAATTAAGATAACATTTGATCACAGTTTTGTGATATCCATATGAGGAAATGATATCTGATTGCAGACAGCTGCTTAAACTGGAGAGGAGAAAAAAAGGGAAGGATTGTTTGCCAATGGAAATTAGCCAAAATCATACTCAAAATAATATGCCATCTTTAAGAATGAAGGTAAAAATCAATTTAGCAGAGTGTGTGCTAGATTTCCAAGGATCTGAGACTCAGAAGTGAGGCAGGTTATCCTTTCCCAGGGCTTTGTATAGCCCAGACAGAAGGTATGGATTTGTTTGTGCATGTAAATTACTTGGGCCTTTATAAATATGAAGTCAGTTTATGTGTTCAAAACTATCCTTGTTAACTTTAAATTCTGTGACTTCATTAGAAAAAAAAAACTTATTAAGTTTATCACCTTTGAAGCAGATGTTATTATCCCATTTTCATCTTTATCTGTGATAGGTACTTGTTTTTTTAAGAAATCACTAATTATTACAACAAACAAATGAAATAAACATATTTGCCTTGGTTTCCTCCAGCTCTGTCAGATAATATTCTAGTTGGAATGAGGTTTTCAAAGAAGTCCAGAGGGATTAAAGATCCTATTTCTGCCGGATCATGAAGTCACAGGGATGTCTTAGTGCCTTCCTTTCCTCCAGTAAGGCTTCATTTGCTCATTTGCTCCAGCTTACTTTGCCTCTCTAGGGAACTGACTGTTGCAGGAATGATGGTGTGAGATTCATATGATGTGTTCTTGACCTGCATGAGGAGCCAGAATCAACTATAATCGTGAATAACTCCATATACTCTCAACACTCAAAGAGTTTAAGTTTTGGTCTGTCGCTGCTAATGTAAAAATACATTAGTAGGTACATGCATACAAACGTTTGGGTACATGTGCATATGCATGCCTATCAGTGATATGTCTGAGCTAACAACATGCTGCAATCATCTTAATTCTGAATTTCTCTGTTTGCTAGTTAAGGAAAAAGCGGCGTGGCTCTTCCTATCCAGAAAAGAGTCTCTAAGGAAGAGATACACAGAACATTTCCTTGAAGCTGCTCAGTGCCTGCCAAATGGTACTATACACCACAACATCACAGGTAAAATCAGACTGGGCTCTCTCCTTTTATGTCAAGTGCAACTAAGACCTCTTTTCACCAAGGACAGAATGTACCTCACATAGCTTGAGACAGTATCTAGTCTCCCTTAATAGTCAATCAGGAGAAATAGGAACTTTCAGGACGTGGTTTGATGTATTTGAAGTGACAAGCATTAGGAAGAGATAAATCTTTTTCCCCAGTGCAACATTTTCTTCACTGTATCTAGGCAGCTGGTTCAGTTTTTACATTGTAGGTATCTAAATTGAGATAAGATGAATCCATGTTTCCTTGCAGTTAATATCTACTTTTTCTCAACATGAATATGGGGAAATTTAGTGGTTCAAACTTCTGAATAAAATAATGCCAAGTGTTAAAAGATAGTGCTAGTGTGTTAGCGTACTAATGACTCACTTAGTGGCTGAAGTCACTGGATAACCATGTTATATCAAATTACTCACCACTCTAACATTCATATATACACTGGTCCTTGGTGACAGTGTGGAGATCTGGAATATCTACCAAATTTCACAGAGCCACAAAGGCTCCAGAGAAAGAATGTTGCTATTGACTAAATAGCCTTTGATAGTGCAGAGGTGGCACCGATTATCTCAAGCTTGAATTCTAGAATTAATGGTGCTTTGTGAGGTGATGCCAGTTGCATCTGTTTGCATATTACATGTCCTCTCATTGTCTGCTTACCTTTCTGAAGGGCAATTGTCTATAATGTCACTTACATAGCAAGTGGGAATGTTCCCTTATTTTCTGAAAGAAGATTAGAAGTGAGAAGAAAAAACAGTTAACTTTTCTCTGATGATGATGGGTTGCAGACTGAAAAATACATATTTTTAAGGCAAGTAGAAAAATCAGCTGAAAAACAGAAACATTTTTATATATTATCATCTTTCTATTTATAGGAATTTCTGTGAATATTTATCAGCAAGTTGTCTATTTTTCTGAAGGGAATTCTATCTGGGTGAAAAGAGTTGCAAATATGTCTGATATATCTGACCTAAAGCTCTTTTATGCTGGCTGGGGGAATATTGTGTCCATCTCAGTAGACTGGCTTTACCAGAAGATATACTTTGTCATGAATGAAAAGGTAATGCTCTAGAGCTTAATTAATTTCTTACCTAATTTGAACAATCACGTGATTAATTTTACATGAGAAAATATGATTTATGTATAGATATATGTATGCACAAAATATAATTACAAAAATATATTTTAATATAATGTTAATATTTCCGTATTTCATAATTAAAAAAAGAAGAAAAGCCTGACTATCATGTCATATTTAAAGTAAACACCCTACATGGAACTCTGGTTCCTTGCTTTATTTTTCTCCTTAAGACATAACTGTTTTGGTTAAAATTTGTTTTTGAGACTGACTTCATGCCCTCCTCATACCCAGTATAGGCACACTGTTTCTCTTGGTTACCCATCTACTCTGTTCATTTCCTACTCTGCCTCAAGAAGGTGATCAGATAACTAGATAGTGATTTTACTGTCTGTCATAATTGACAAAATATGTAAAGTGTTTCATACCATGGTAGCAGCTCAGATTACATCTGCTTCAGATTGAGGTAGAAATGGAGATGGCAATCCTGCACTGGATTTCCTACTCATAAAACATCAGTTACACTAATGACTTTGCATGTACCCGTGTAATCCTCTAATGTACAAAGGGCTAGAAACTCGCCCATAATTGTTAGTTGGGGATTTTTTTTAAATCCTCTTAACATGTCTGATTTTTCACTTACTGCACAGTGAACAGGGAGCAGGAAAAGCAGTAGACATGAAAAGATACAAATGAGCTGTAGATGAACAGACCCATGGCAGAGATTTCTGAATTCCAAGGTACTGCTTCCAGGATCAGAAAATCACTTCCCTTCCCTGTCAGATGATTTTCAATGTACAGTTTGCCTATATCCTCCAAACTGAGTATAGGCAGTTGGATATACAATTTTCTCTCCAGCTTAGAGGTGTGACTGACATCTTCAGGGTAAGCTGTCATGGCTTTGGGTACAAGGGTTATACGTGGCTGGCTGAACACTCAGGAGCCCAGAAGGACCTAGGACTGTGAAAGAGGTGTTTCACTCTCTCAATCTCCTGAAGGAATCTCAGGCCACCTTGTCTGCTCATTAGCAAACACCCTATGAATGCATCACCTATTTTTCTTCTCATTCCCCAGGTACATGTTTGCCATTTAGAGAGCTGCATAGCAGCTGAAGACATCACTCCTCTATATGTGACATCCCCTAGGAAGGTTATAGCTGATCCCTATAATGGGTAAGTGAACTCCTTTGAGTGTTGGTGCCAAAGGCAGAGCTCCTATCTAATTTTCTCCACTTCATTAGTCATCTGGGTTCCTGTTTCAAGCATTTAACAAAACAAAAGTGCAATTGGCAACAAGTAACAAACTACAAAACAATTGGAGCAAGAGATGTGACATGCAGTATTGTTTCCTGCGTTTTCTTCTTTAGGGTGTTATCAGAAGGGATAAAGCTTTTCCAATGCAGAAATTTGGGTTTCAGATAAATATTATATAAATATGAAGCTTTATGAATTTTAAATGTTCATGCTTAACCTTTAAAGTTGGATAGAAGAATATTTTCCAATAATCTGCTATCCAGATTCCCAGAAGGTAAAAACTGATGTGTCTACTTCCCCAGCATATATATACTAATTGTGACAAAAGGATTTTTCTATTGTGCATAGAGACAAGCCCATGTCTTAGCTGCTAAAATATTTGTGGCTAGTCTACAGACTTCTTGCACTGTAGTTATTTGGGTTTATTTTGCTCTATGGCCAGTTATATTTTCTGTCTCCTGGAGGATGGCATATACAGAGCAAACCTTCCACTCTTTCCTGGCACTGCCTCTGCAGCTTCACCAGTGGTGAGATCCAGTGCTCTGAGAACCTTCACGATCAACTTCCAATCTAAGAGACTCATTTTCTTCAACAAAACAGAACAGGCCTTTGTGTCAGGTTTTCTTGATGGTTCAGAGTTTCACACGCTGCGATCACACGTGCCATTTAATGACATGGAGAGCTTCGTTTATGAGGATAACACATTTACAGTCACAGATGGCTCGGCAGTTTTCCACGAGGAGGTCTCTCCAGTGGGAAGTTCTAGCTTCAATGAGTACATTGTGGACTGCAATTTGGTGTACCCAGAATACTTTGGCATTGGCAACTTGGTTTTCTATGGGCCATCAACTCAGCCCTTTCCTTTACCAGCTGCTCCTCGTCATGTCATGGCTCTTTTTGGGTTGGATCGAGCCATGATCAGCTGGAGACCACCTGAAGGCACCATTGGAACCAGTAAGTTCATCTGATTCTCCCCGGATATCCACTCCTTGTCTGCCTAGAGAAATTACTTTCTGGCTTCCCTTTTCTTGATTTGAGCTTTAGTGACTTCAACAGCAGATCCTGATGGAAGTTATGGAACTATCTCTAAAAATTTAGCTCATAATTTGCCAGTAAAATAGCTAAATTGTCTGTCTAAATTAACACAAGTTTGTGTTGGTAACTCATATGTCCTCTGCAAGGATTTTAAGAAAAGCTTGATTGTTAAGTATGTTATGGAGTAGCAGTAATGCTGGGTACTGATATCACACAGAAAATGCATGGCAGAGGTGTAATGACTTTTGATCAGTGACTGTGCTATGGTTTCTACCCTCTGTGTATGTGTCTTTGAATAGCAGAAAATTATCCAACCAGGGAAAATTTTTGTTCTGATTTCATTCTTCTTGAGGAATTGAAGCATGGGGCTAGAGGGGAAGAATGTAAATTTTTAATGTATCTGTTTCCTAATTCCACTGATACTAGCATTTCTTAAAGGACTCTCCAATATATATCTTTCTCAAAGGATGCGTATCACCAATTGCAACCACTTACTCTGTAATAACACGATTATTTGCTTTGCACAGGTTTTTCTGCTTGGCAGAACTGGACCTACGATGTGAAAGTGTCACCTCAGCACCCATTTGAGGAGGAATGGGTTGTCTCAAATATTAGTAACACGAGGCTTACAGTGAAAGGGCTGGCCAGCTTCACAGCATATGAAGTGTCAGTCAGAGCTGTGTCTCCTGCTGGTGTGGGGCCATGGTCAGAGTCATTTAGAGGTACAACTTTAGAAGAAGGTGAGAATTGCTTTGTCACACAGGAAAAACGAGGAACAAAGTTTGTATAAATCTTTCCACCTAGTGAGGCACACACTTTGGGCAAAGACTGCAAAATAAGGGGCATAAAAAGGTTTTTCTTAGAAATAGTAAAGAATACAGGATAAGGAAATTTGCTTTTAGTTAAAGTAGTATGATTCCCCAACTAGAATAATGATGTTAAATATTGTTTATGCATTAATATTGGTAATTATGTACATTTTTCTAATACAAATATTCTATCAAAAACATTATTTGATATGGTAAAAGAGGTGTTATCCCTTTCCATTTCTCTGTGAAGAACTTTCTTGAAGTGGTTTGTGCAGTGCCCTGAGGGTCAATGACAATGCATGGAAAAGTGCAGCTCAGCAAATGCTAAAAATCCTTGGTTTGAGCATAGACTGTCAGGGGAAACGGATGTGTGCAAAATGTCTGAGATTTCCATGTCTTTGGAATGTTTTTTGAAACCTAGTTCACCCAAATTAACCTGTGTCTGAGGGGAAAATAGCTTCCAGTTTAGGGCACTGGACTGGCTTAGGGGTGACTTTTACATGACTTTGGTAAGGGCAGGTTCAAACCCACAGTGATTTTTCAGCATCTAATAGGATTCCAAGTTGCCTTATTGTTCTGGATCTCAACCCGCCCTGAATCTCTGAGTTTCTCAGATTATGATGTTTTCATGCAATTCCTCTTTGTCCTTTATTGAAATATGTTATGACACATAAATTGCTTGTTGGTGTGTGCAACTGCAGTTTTCTTCCTTTGTAGCTGAAGAAGAGCCCTATATATTGGCTGCGGGGCCTGAAGGTCTCTGGAAGCAGCGACTGGATAGCTACAGGCCAGGAGAACTCCTCTGTCCTCATATAAGAAATGTTTCAGGTACATACTAAACAAATTGCACATTGCTGCTACAGGCTTTTTGGCATTTATTAGCTCTCCATAAATTTCACCAACAGCACTGAAAGATAAGAGTTCTCTAGACTTGAATGTTGTGCAGTGCAGTACAGCAGCTTCACTGAGCCAACTCTTTGGGTTCATACCCTTTCTTCTATTTTTTGAGTCAAATTAATCCTTAGTGAAACACTTATGACATCATCACAGTTACAGCAGAGCTAAAATCAACCCTCAGAACTAAATAACTCTGTCCCCAGCATCCTAATATATGCTTTACATTTATAGTAATCATTTATAGTAATCATGTAAAATACACGTACATTATTTCCTATAAAGAAGCATCTACCTTCACATTAGCTGTGCATTTGTATTGATTTTTAAAGAGCTACTATGACTGACTTTTGTTCTTTAAAACAATGTGGGTTTTTTTTAATGTTTATTTACATGATTGTATAATGCTTAGCATTTTCCTTTTTTCTTCAAGACTTCGATTGGTATAATGACACACTTTATTGGGTTAATTCCATGGGGGAAGTTCAGACCTGGACATTGAACAAAAGAAAGAGTACCACTGAGAACACTCATGTATCTGACATCAGACATGCAAGGATGTTGGCCTTTGATTGGTTGGGTCAATGCTTGTATTGGGTTGGCAAAGCAAATACGGTAGGTACAGCTGCATTTCTTAAAAGAAAACAATCCCTTATGTCAACAATATAAACTGCAAGGCAGTATTTGGAAAATAATCCCTCCTTCTTGCAACCTGAGATACATTTGGACCTTTGCTATTATAGTGTAGAACAAGGAGGTCTTTATTTCTTTAAGTGATTTTCCACTTATACAAAAGTTTAGGGTAAAATATTCACTAACATTCAATAATGCAGGATACTGAATTCACCAGGTGCAAAACAGGCAAATCAAACATGCTATCAACAGTTTTTCTGGATTCCACTTTGTAAAAATAAATGGAGATAATGAAAATGGAGGCTGCCCTGTTGATCTCGGCCAAGAAGTAGACGGACTTTATTTTAATAAAATTTGGCATTATTTGTTTACACCGAGATTTTCAAGATTGACCTCTGCTCTGTGATATTTTGCAGATCACTGCAGTTAAAAAATAATTACGATTGCACTTTGTACACTCTCATATCAGGAACACTGACATGTGAATTATTTAAAAGGTATCTGACTTCAAAATTGTAGTGCTAATTTATGCAGTGCTGTCAAATTATGCCTTTCATTTCTTGTAAGTGCAAAGTCAGAAGCTGTTTTAAAAACTGGAGCTAGGAGGCCAGATTTCACACTGCCTTGCACCCTCATTTACACTTGTGAATAGTGAATATGAAGTGGGTGAGAAATTCTGTCAGACAGAAGGCTGCCAAAACTGGGAAAGCGAAGAGAAAAAGCTATTTCAGCTTTTTCCTTTTGTTACTTTCTGGCAAAAATGAGCTAATAATTTTGCATTATTCTTCATCCTTTTACTTTGAATGCAAAAGGTTTAGGCTTTGAAAGCTGAAGGCTTGCAGTCTTTTGATAAACAGCTGTGGAAAAGTCACTAATCTACACTCAGCTGATCATAGCTGATGATTTAGATATGATGCTAAAGTCAATTCTTTTCTCCCTAGATCTACAGAAAACTACTGTGGGGAGGCCATATAGATATTGTAGCTCATGTTGTGTTCCCAGTGAAGGATCTAGTTGTGGATTCAGTAAATGGCTATTTATACTGGGCCACAATGTATTCAGTGGAGAGCACAAGACTGAATGGAGAGGAGTATCTCATGTTACAAAAGCAGCTACAGTTTTCTGGTAAACAGGTGACTGATTTTTTTACTTTTCTTTCTTTTTGTGAGAGATGGGGTGGAGGGGTGGTTGTGTTTTAATACTTAAATCTCTTGAATATAAGTCAGTGTTCGTGGCTATCAAAATTGTGGTTGTAATGCTGTTTCTTCCCACATGTGAAAGGTTCTTCTCTTTTTCCAAACAATTTAAGTCTAATGGTCACTTCTGGCTTTCACATCAAAATATGGAACAAGAGCTTCATGGCATCCTGCCTCTTTTGTGATGTTTCCCAGCTTGCAGGACCTGACAGGGCCAATTTTAAGGTTTAGCACTTGCCAGGGGTACCAGGGTTGCATTTCAGGTTGCAGAGGTGCTGTTTCAGAAACAGGCTTTATCTGTGGTGATGAGAGAGGGGGAATGGAATCTGCCGCTGCTGCAGCCTGGCACGCCTTGTTGCTTCTGATGCTGCCACGGTGCTGGTGTGGCTGCCACATCTGCCACTGACAGTCTCCATCTTGCCTGATCCTGTCCCTCATGTTATGGCAGGAACAGCAGGTTCAACACCCTGAAGATTGTTAAAGCTCTCCTTCCCCAACCCACCCCTTCCCTTCCCCATCCTCTCTATGCCTCACCCAAGTCAGACAGGCCTGGTCCCAGCTTGGCCCCTCTTGCTTTGCCCCAGACTCACGAGGAGCTCCAGAAGGCTGTGAAGAGGCTAGAGCCGAGCCGAGCAGCTCCTCAGAGAGAACGGGGCTTCTTGCAAGAGTGAGTAAAGACATTGGGCAGCATGGAGGGAAGAAAGGGACGGGGGATTGCTGTCTTAGCTGTATTATGGTGGAGAACGGGTCCCATGCAGAAGTAGAAAGGAGAGGGAAAATAAAGATGCTATTTCCACCAATAGTTCACAAAAAATCCTGTAGTATGTGGAAGCTCATTAGCTCCCTTTTCCTACCTGGAGACATTTTATTGTGCTCTGAGGCCTGCAGAGAGCCTCCATATCTCTGCTGACCTCTCCCCTGCCTTTCTTCTACATTCACCTCTTTCTGATGTCATATTAAGTCTCTCAAAATCTTGGTTCACTGCTGACTCCTCACAGATCATTGTGGTCTTCTCCAAATCCATCCTGCCTCTGCCGCCATGTGAGGTTTCACCTCATTCTTGGTAGGTGCAATTTGGTGTTACCAACACAATGGAAGTCCTCTGAGACTGAGTATTCTCATGAAAAGGTTGGGTCCTTCCTGCCTTCCTGCCTTCCTGCCTCCCTCCCTCCCTCCCTCCCTCCCTTGAATTTGGTGTTTCTCCGATTTAAAAAAAAAAAGCCAGGCCTAATTTAGTCCATGAAAGGGTATTAATATTCCAAAAGGCCAGCTAATCTCACAGGTCTTTTATGACGGCTTGGGAAGAAGGAAGCCAGGTTCTGGTGTGCCACCTACAATACTTGTAATCCTGCATACAGAAGAACTGTGAAACTTTTGTACATGTGAGAAAGGTCTATGCTGCAAAGGCCAAATCTATCATCCAGTACTAGCCTCCCTACCTCTGTGCAAGCTGGCTGGTGTGAACTGTCTCCATGGAAAGATATATGTTGTCCAAGCTCAGTGGCACACTTGGACTTATCACATATCTTCTGGATGATCTGTGGCAAAGGACTGACAAGTTCCAGTTTGTTCTAAGTGGCAAACTTCAATTTTCTTGCCCTTCTCTTTTGAATCACGGCTTGCTTCTCTGGATCGGCTCATGCTAACCTCAAATTTCTTGTTCTTGCTTTCAAGAACCTTGGCAGCAGTAAGACTACTTGTCTGGTCCTGTCATTCTTTTTTTTTCTGCACCTTTCTCTATGTCAGTGATACCAGCCTTCAACCATTCACTTATTCACACCTCCTACAAACAAACATCTCTCCTGCTTCTCTGCTGCCCTAATCTATGCACTGACTTCCTGAACTCAGCCTCCTGCTGTGATGCACACAGGCAAAAAGCCAAGGAAAAGTGTCTAGATTGAGAAGTGACCAGTTACAGCTGACAGGTGTTTCTTTTATTAAAATAAAACTCAGAAGAAAACTCTCAGAAAAGAAGGACAGCACAACATTCTTTAATGGTGGAATTGTTGAGCTGGTTGTTATTGTCTCAATATCAAGAAGCAAACATATGTTTGCACAGGTACTAATATGTATCTTCCTTGCACAATGAAGTCCTTTACCTTAAAAGAGTGTGTCTTACCTCAGTGTTAAAATGCAGATATAATAGTTAGTTGCTGTTATCCAACAGCTAAAGCATGTTCTCCATGTGAGTGAGTCTTACTGGTATTCACCATCTGTTTTTCTAATAAAGAATTGCTTTCAGCTGGATCTTCAGCAGTTTGTAGCTCTACCTCCTTTTAGCTTGAAATCTGAGTGCTAGGAATAGGAATAGGAGAGCCCACTGTGAAAATGGCAGGTTTCCTAAGCAAATACAGAGCTTTGAAAATCTAATTTCTTTGGCAGGAACTAACTCCTTTTATGGCCATTATTTTATTTTCTGATCAGTTGTTTAGCTCAGCTGGTGTTTATTGGCAGAGCTTGATTGATTTTAGCAAAGCTACTCTGATTTATTTTAACTTAGGCTCTGGCATAGAATTTCCAAAACACTTAGTATGTTGTTTACACTGTAAAATATGACTAGAACAAAAGTAATTTACAGGGGAGCAGCAAAGTGCATTATGTGGAAGTGGAGCCAGGACCATTTAGGTGTAGTTTCAATATTTTTGGTCAAAGGATATTTTAAATAGCTACATTTATCCTGCATCTCATGGTGTTCAGTTACATTGCACCCCCACAAATACATGCCCGGAGACTAATACCTCTCATGAGGTGGGAAATGTTTGCCTCTTTTTGAAGCATAACAGAAGGAAGGTGTTAAACTACTGCCTAACTCCTGAAAATGAATAGTACAGATATTTATTTGCCTTTTAATTATGGTGATAAAGGGATCAGGGTAAAGAGGATGGACATGTCTGCAGGAAAATGTAATAGCTGTAGAAAAAAAATGGGGCAAGGAAGAAGGACCTAAATGCTCAAAAAAGCAACATAAATTCAGGAAGATGTCTTTTGGTGTTGAGCATTGGAGAGAGAATAGGTAAATGGGATAAAATATAGCACAGCTGACTAAATATACACTTGGGCACATACACACTGTGAGATATTTTTAACAGGACAACCTACAGGAGCAATCATTCAAACCTTGATTTTCTGACATACAATGTCAACAGAAATATGTCAAGAATGTGATTACATAAGGAGCAACAGACAACTAAGTGATATAGCATTTGCTTTCCTGTCATCATCTTTTTCAGTTTATTAATGAAGAGTTAGGAAAAAAAAAAGGCTGTTCCACTTACATATATAATGGAAATTTAAGCTTATAAAAGAATAGTTATGACTAATGTTTGCATGAGAAGTTTGAGAGCTGCTGGAAAACATGTTCAGAGAGGCCCCAAACAACTTGTAAGCTGTGCTAAT
The DNA here is from genome assembly GCA_013399455.1 of Anthoscopus minutus. Taxonomy (NCBI): domain Eukaryota; kingdom Metazoa; phylum Chordata; class Aves; order Passeriformes; family Paridae; genus Anthoscopus; species Anthoscopus minutus. The sequence continues at coordinate 116,761 of VWYI01042523.1, read as the reverse complement.
GATATAAAATAGATGAAACATGATAACATTTAGCAGACTAACTTGTGGAAGCAAATTCTTTTTGATTCACAGAACAGATTATTAAATGCCTGATTTTTATTACTGTTGCATATGGTATTGAATCTGTTGTTTACTGCAGAAACAAGAAAATTCTATTTTGAATATTAGATCCTATTAAAAAGAAGCAACAAATCTTTCGCCTCCCTTGAAGGCAGATGAAACACTGAAGTAATGAACAGGAAGATTATTTAATTTCCTTCCCCCCTTTATTTAATAATAAATTATTTACAAAAAATTAAATATTCAAATTTCCTGCTCAATCAAATAAATGAATTAATATTTTGCATCTGCTTTCCATAAGTAATGCAGCACTTTAAACTGTTAATGTATAAAATCAAAGCTGGAAATCAAAGACAAAAGACCTGAAATAATTTTTTCAAAAGGTGATTCTGGCTTTCAGACTGTATACCACCCTGTTTCAGACAAAGAATGTTAAAATACCAGAGGTAGTTCCACTAATCTCTTGATATGCCATTGCCACCATATCTGAGGTACTCAGATACTCCAGGGATGAACACTGTGACAGATGTTAAAAAATGTTATCTAGAAAATCATCAGCTGCTATAAATAGATGTCCATCAATGACCTGATTATTTTCCAGTGCTCTCTCTTTTTGTGTTAGAATAAACATTCATGGTAGTAATGCTATTTTTGCCAATAAATAGCTACTCATGATGTTGTCTAGACAACTGTTATACCTATGGGCTCTTACCTCAAGACTGAAGATGTGTCCAAATTGCTAATTTGGACTGTTTCTTCTTAGGTGGTTGGTGTAACTTTGGATCTCACCTATAGTTTTCTTTACTGGCTTGTGCAAGATAGTCTATGTCTAAACCTATACAGAGCTTCTCTCTGCAAAGAAGGGTAAGTAAATGTACAGCAGAGGTAAGAAAGTCTGTATTTTCTAGTTTTTGTCATACTCCTTAAGAATAAAATGTTGTTCAGTGCTGGGCACACTATTTACTAATTTAACAATAAAGAAAAAGAGGAGCTAATGATCATGGCTAGCTGATGGCTAACCACATGTTATGGTTGGTGACACAGTTTTACAGTGAGGAAACATGGTATGGAACCTCAACTGAACTGAGGTCATGCTCATAAATTTTTAGACTTTGCTTTAGGAAATAATTGCTGCTTGCTGTCTATTTTATCTTGGCATTTACAACACTTGACAGTTTCCAAGTGCCTAGAGCTCTGTAACTTGCTCTTCTTTCATGAATCTCAGAACTTGAACTGACACCACTTTCTCACCTGAGCAAACGGCACTCAGCAGGCGTCCCTCTTGATCATCCTGAATGTGAAATGGATGCATTACTCCAGAAAGACAGAAAGTTTAATGAGACAAAATGTAACGAACAATGTTTATAGGTTAGCTTGGTTATATACTAAAACCTTGAGGCAAATGGTGGTTTGTTCTCTAAGTGCAAAGTGTATAATGCATAGTAGTTTGTGAAACTATGTATTTCCTCCCTTCCATGTGGAGAATGCAATTAATTTTTTTTTCAAGCATCAGATTAAACTGCTTAAACTTAGTTGAGCAGCATCCGTATTTACTTGTGCCCATAATGTTGCAGGCTGGCTTTGTGTGGAATTAGATTAATTTTCTGACTGATTTTAGGCTTGCCATGATTAATAGCAAACACTTAAATAATCAAAATATGTTGATTAGTTTTAGCTGGAACATGCAGCTCCATTATAAACGAATTGGCAGCCATAAATCATTGTTCCTGGCTTGCCAGAATACAGAGATTAGAAGTGATCCATCCTAATGGACCTGATGGTGTGTCAAAGCTTTTCCAAATTTGTTTTGGACGGCATGTGTCTAGGCTCAAAGACATTTCTGAGATGGCAAAATGATGCCTCTTACAACATATTTAATCTCTTGCCAAGATAAATTGGGACCTGAAAAGAAAGGCCTGTAAGTTTTGACATACAATATACAAGGCAGATTAAATCACCAATGATCCCAGTGAAGAAAAATGTTAATAGGTCTTAATAAATAACGGAAAGAAACTAGCAGGGTCAAACAAATCTGCGTTCCTGATGTAGTGAAGTAGAATGAATCTCATGCTCTGTAGTAGAGTTCACTTGAATTTCTGAGAGAAGGTAGGATGATTTTTCAAAATACTCATTTTCCTGCATCTATGCAGCAGAATCTTAAACCACTTTATAATTATTTTCCAATGAAATAAAGGGAATGAAGGCTTTTTTGTTCTTTCTGCCATGTTTCATATTCTGAAAAGTGTTCTGCTTTAAAGAACTAAAAGAAAAATTTTTGATTTGATTTCCTGCCTCCTACATTTTAGAATTTGAATTATAAGTATTAAGAACTTGAGTTATACGAAACTTAACAATGTGTCAAACATTGGATAAATCTGTTCCCTCTACATGTGTGCTATCAGTTTGCTAATTTCATGCATGTTTCCACAGTTGTGGTAATGCCATTGTCACAGAATTTTCAGCATGGAGTACTTCAGAAATATCTCAGGGTGCACTGGAATACTACAGTGGTCGTCTGTTCTGGATTAATAGGCTTCAGTTCATTACAGTCCAGGAAGTCAATCAGAACCTCAGCATTCCCTTCTCGCAACCAGCAGGATTTACAGCCTTTACCCTTGTTCAGACATCACGTAAACCTTTGCCAGGTACATTATTTTCTTTATCTAAACTCCCCAATAAAAGTATTCATTGTCAGCCTGCAATTCAAAATTCTTTAGTCATTTGACAAAAGATAAGGACAAGAGCAAGTTATTAGTAAATATATCAGGATTCACCTGATACGTATATATACTGCCTCATAAATTATCAGGATAATGTGCAATTATAAAAGCTGTATGTATACTTATGGATAAAAAGAATACATAATATTTTTATTTATGGTTTCTATTTAATGCTGGCTTACAGGATTTACTTTAATGTTTTAAGTCACCTTTGAATGTTTGAATAGTCTACTTTTTCCTCACATTCTTTAAATTATTATTATTTCTTCTGTTTATGGACAGGAAATTTTTCATCTATGCCAAAAGTGATTCCAAATTCAGTGCCAAAGTCTTCTTTCAGAATTAAAGGAAACTCCTCAAGTTTCTCCATCACTTGGAGGCCCTCCACAGAGGTGGAATGGGGAACTGTCTTTTACTGCGTGGGATCAAAAGCTCTACAAGTGAGGCTATGGATGCAATCTCTCCCTATTATCTACATGTATTACTGCACCTACTTGCTGATACATCTATTTTTAAAAAGAAATGTAGTTTGGTTCTTCTCTGGCATTTACAAATTGGGCTAGAACCAAACTAAATTGCAAACACAGTAAGTGTCCATTTTCTCCAGCACTGAAGCCAACAGTGGCTCTGGGCTAGTGGCTGGGATGTGAAGAGCCAGGCAAGTAGATCACAGTGATCAAAAATTCATGAGAAAGCCTCTCACAATAACTCACAGACAGAAGTGTCCTCTGAGATGACAGTGGGACAACTTTTGCCTGAATGTGAAATCTAGCCTTTGTTCCCCCTTTAGTGCATTTGGCAAGCTTTACTTTAAATTCAAAGAGCAGATTGCTGGCATTGATCTGCGTCACTTCAGTGCCACGGGAGCTGGTGAAACAATGACCACTCATGGGAAGAGAAGCTGTGTTTTGATTTAGTTGACCAATTTAGTGAGGGAATGTGGGAACTCAGGACCTCTGAATAATGAACCAATATGATTTGACAGAAGCCCTTTGTTGTTCACGTTATGCACTTATTTATAGATTCTAAAAGTACTGTTCACGCAATCACGCGTTGCTTGCTTGGTGCCTCTATCCTGTCCAGGCATTCAGTGCGCACTTCTCAGGGTACATGACTGGTCACAGTGCAGGTATTCAACTGCCCTCTGTTATCTGGCCTTTGTAGTCTTGCTTTTTTGTTTCTCAGCCTCTTCTTTCTTGTTTTAGAACAATTTATGTCTCAGCAACCTCGACGAATTCCAGAGGGTCTGATAAGAATTCTACAGGTGTTTTGGCTGGAGCAGACTATGGCCTAAGTTGTTCAGATACAAGCTGTTAATTGCTACAAGGGAATTTTAGAAAACTTGAAGGCCTTTTGAGTAGGATAAAAGTCTTGCTTTATTTTGTTCTGTTTCATTTCATTTGCAGTCTCTGGAGACTGAAGGATGCCTTCACCCCCATAATCTGACAGTGCCATCCTACCAAGTGGATTGGCTGGAACCATTTGCACTCTTTGATTTTAGTGTCACTCCATACACATACTGGGTCAAAGCACCAATGACATCTGTATCCCTTCGAGCCCCTGAAGGAGGTACTAACATTTTACATCCTGTTCCTCATGTTTAATGGGTACTGGGAGCAGCTCAATATCAGCAAGTGAAACCCTGGTGAAGGATGAGCAGCTTTCAGAGCTTGTCAGCTGCAGGCAGAGTCACAAGGACATGTTTCTGAGTATCTTTGTCAATTCATCTATTGCATACATAAATGCAGACAATTGAAGTAATTGAATTCAGAACAGAAAATGCAGGACAACGTGTCCAGCATGTACCCATGACTACGAGCAAGAAAGAGAAAGTGAATCCATTACAATGAACACCAAAGGCTGCGTGCAATATCTTAACCACTTAGTAGATTTCTAATAAATATTATGCACCTTTTACTTTTGCTTCAGTGTTTATTTTTGCTCTTACACATGTCAAAATTAAGTTAGCTAAAATATAGTGTTGAGTGACTGAAGTACTGAGAAAGCTTATGAGATGCAGTAGATTTTGAAGTGAAAAGGAGAGGGAATAGAATATGCTCTGTGCTGTCAAAATTTTTACAGCCCCATAGTTACATACAGGAATTGGCTAAATAGATATGTCCCAATCTCAGTGCAGGAGTGCATATTTCTCTTGTTCATACAGCTCTTTCTTTTGGCTAGGTAAGTTAAAACCAGATAGCCTCACATCAATGAAAACAAGAAAGGAATTACCATTAAATTTTAGATAATCTTCTGTAGAGTTACTTATGAGGTAGGGTTTGTGCTTTAACAGGAGTATTTTGTTCTGTATATTTTATTTTTTTATACAGTTCCTTCAGCCCCTAGGAACCCCAGAATATATGTGTTCCAAAATAACCTACATGAAACTGATGGGAAAGTCCTTGTGGAGTTAAGGTGGGACAGACCTGAAAGGGACAATGGAATATTAACGCACTTCAGGGTTTACTATCAGCTATTGAATCAGAGCAACCCTGGTGACACTTTCATGGAGTGGATTGAAAGGAATGTTAAACCCACCCAGATGAAGTTTTCTCTCAAGGATGTGCTTTCCAGCCTCACAGTAAGGTTTCAGGTATGAAAAATTACTAAGCTTGTCTTGTGCTAGATGGTAGATGTTATCTCTGCAGTCTGATGTGTTTGCCTGGGAGATGTTTTTTTGGATTGGGGCAAGAGCTTGTGGTACCTGCTTGTAGAACTGCTGATTTGCTGACTCACCCATGGATACCTGGCTTAACCTCTCTGTGTATCATGTTCACTAAATGGTGAAAAGAAGCCCAAAAGGAACTTTTCTAGAGGTTTCCCCAAGCCACTGCTAGAAACTGCAAGTTGAACAGATTCAGCTGATCTGGTGGAGGGTGACAGGCCTTTTGAACAGAGCCAAGTTTGAGAAATGCAAGTACTCATGTGGCTTCTATGGAAGGAGATTTTCAATTTTCAAAACTTGTCAAGAAGTCATATTTTCATTGTGATAAAACTTTTGGAACACACAGAATATGTGCTTGAAGACAAGTTAAAAGCATGAAAGCATAAACAGATACTATTAAGAAAGAACACCATGTTGGTTGCAAGGTCAACAAAGGCTTTGTTTCCTTTCCAGGCTGGGAAAGGAAACAAATAGACTGCAGTCATTTATGCTGTTACTTAACAGAAGTATCAATCTCCTGTCCCACAGGTGCAGGCCTTCACTTCTGTAGGTCCAGGACCTTTGTCTGATATGGCAGAGAGGAATTCATCAGGTATGGATGATTTAGTTGCTGTCTCATGGTTTGTGTGCAATAGCTGGTGAAAATGAATAATAGTATAATATTAAAATAATAAACAAGAATTTGGCAATCTGATAAATAGCCTCCAACATTTTATGTGACGTACAGCAGACATAGAGGAAATGGTTACATCATCTGATATGAAAGATGAACACATTCCTTATAATTAGACTTACATTTTGGGAATTTCAAGCCTTTCCTCAAAACTATGCTAAATTAGCTTTTTTGTGCAACTCCAGGCTAGCATGGAACAGTAGATTTTCTCCTGAAATCTGTATATTGCTAGAGATCATTATATATTTCTAATTAGGCTGTCAAAGTTAACTAGGAGAGTTAGAGATCCGCTAGAGATCATAGGGTATTTCTAGTTTGGCTGTTAATGGTAATTAAATGAGCAAATCTGTTTTACTGTGCTTAAATTTGTCAGGTTAGCATTCAAAATGCCATTGAAAATATCTCAGTAGTTTGTTTGTGATGACAAGAGGGTATCTCATTACTTCGTTTATTTACTGTGCCATACAACCAAATACAGTAAGTTCAGGCCCATCATTTATTTGTACCTTGTACTTGCTTTCTTTATGAATGATTGTTATTGTCTGGGATGGGATTTTTTTGTTAATTCTGTTGTGCCCTTTTTTCTTCCAGATCTTTTCCCTATCCCAACTCTAATAACTATTTCTGCCAACAAGTTATTTCTTACTGACATGGACAGTAGTCATACCATATGGGAGCTTTCAGTAAAGACTAATGTAAAGGACATCTGTTATACTGCTAATGATGACAAAGCATACCATATCACTGAAGATTCTCTTTTTATTCTGAATATACAGAATGCTTCAATGTTTCAGGTATTCCTTCATTCACTCCTGTACTTGAGAGAATCTAGGAAAGTATGTGACCATTATTGTCATTATTTACGGCCAACTGTGCTTTTGAAAAAGTAAAAATGACCAGAGTGTGCCATCGTTAAAGTTGTCCTATTAAGTATAAATGGTTTTGCTGACATCCACTTTGTTGATATTTTATCAGATGTTTAATTTAAAATTCATACTAGTAAATACAAGGAATTTGTATTTTATATCACATTTAATTTAATTTAATGTAATTATTTTAATTTCCTTCATTCCAATGTCAAGAATTTGGAAGCAACGATTAATATTTGTGAAACAATAGTTTTGATTTGTCTAAAAATACTGCCAATCCATGACATGCCTTTGTATTTTGACTTCTACTTCCCAAGCAGACATTTTTCTTTCAAAACCAAATTGATTTTCATTATGTCTTAACATCAGGTTGCAAAATTCTGTCTTTTTAAATTTTTTTTTCTAAAGTTTTTTAAAGATGCACATCTTCACAATGTCACAGCCATCACAGTTGACTGGATTGCAAGACATCTCTTTGTTGCCCTGAAAACACCACAGAATGAAACTCAAATATTTGTTATTGATCTTGAGCTCAAGAAAAAATCTCTAAAAGCCTTGAATTTGCAGCTGGGCAAAAGTGATTCAACTCTATCATCTCTGTTGTCATATCCTTTCTTAAGGTAGGGCACATATTACTAATAACTTTTTAAAAGCAAATTTTAGACCTGATTTTCATTAAAACTTTAACTGCTAAAAACCAAAAAGGATTTTTTATTGTAGATGAATTTTGGCATTATGTAAATCTCAGAAATTTTTGGATATAGTACTACTTTAGAACTGCTAGTTGAGCTTGGACATATCTAATGTCAAAAAGATGTCTGTGTTTGAGTAAAGATTTCAAATAATGCTTAAAGACTGATAGGTTCTTCTAGATGAGTAATGCAAATGAAAGTCAGCACGAGACAACAATTTTTTTACAGCAACCATTTTATCCAGAATAGAAAGTTATTGTGGCCTTCTATACAAAAATAATGATTTGGCACTTGGAATCACTTTGTAATTATGTTGCTGTGGTTACCTGGTTTTAAATGTTTGGGAGATTTGTGAGTAGTTACTCAGTTGCTCAGGCTAGGATTACATTTAGATTGGTCAAGTTGAAGTTTTTCTGCTGAAAGCAATGTATTTTCTTTGATAGCCGCTTGTACTGGATGGAAGAGCTCGATAATGGCAGCTGCATGTTTTCTTATGATATTCTGAACAACACTGTGCACTGCATCTTGGGACATGGATTGGTAGAAAAACAGAGGAGATCCTGCACCTGTAACATTACAGAAGTGGAGCTAGGAAGACCTATGGGTATAGATTTGTCTGACTCAAAAAATCCCCAGCTACTTTTTACCAGAGGAAGAGATGAAATATGGGCCTCAGATATGGATGGATGCCACTGCTGGAGAATTATCAAAATACCAAGTATTCAAGGTCTGAGTGTCTTATTTTTCTAGGTAGTTTGTGATTCTTGCTGTCTCTTACTTCAATCAACATTCATTTCAGAAAATAGCATTCATGAAGCACATTGTTTATAAAACTTATTCATCTATAGTCAATATGAACAAAATATTTGTGTTCTGTGTTTCCAGTTGTGTGCCATATTCATATAAACTAGGAGAAAGAGCAGTGTGAAGATGTTTACTGATGCAAGTGTGTATTCTAGTAAGACGTAAAAGAAATGCTATGACCTCAAGCGCTACTTGTCAATAGATTTCACTTAGAATATCAACACATTATTTTGCTAGGGTTTCATATTAGCTATTGTAGTTTAACTCAGAGAAAATATACAATAACATACTGTAATATGTAAATAGAAGTGTAATATGTAATAACAATAGCTTATGCCTGAAAATGGCATTGCAGACTTCATCATGCGGGGAAGGTACTTTATGCAGGTAGGGTCCTGTATGACAAATTGTCCATGTTTCACTTCTTGTGAAAATAACACTTTTGGTTGCTCAGTTTTCAGCTCAGTTCTGGAGGCGTGCTAGTAAAGCTGCTCTGTTACCAGAGGAGCTGTCTTATTTGCTCCTGAGAGATGGTGGATCATGGAGATTTTAATCGTGGAAAAAAGAGCATAGTTTCTTTAGACAGCTCTTACTTTTGTGTTTTATTTCTTATGTTTGTTAATTGGATAGCAGTTCTCATGGGTAATTAAACATCTTCATATCTACACCTGTAAACTGGAATAAGAGTGTCTCAGCTTCATGAGACCCACTGGAAAATATCAGAAATCACTTCTCAAGGGGAGGTCTTTGAGGATATCGTATGGCCAAGATACCTATATTGACTCACTGTGAATACAAGCACTGTGAATACAAGTCTGCTCTTGTAGAAATCATGTGCTCATGGTTGACTATAAAACTTATTTATGCAGTGTTTTCCTACAGGTAATAACATTGGCAGCTTGACTGCAGATAAGAAATTTATATACTGGACTGCTGAAACAAAGGAATACACTGAAATTTGGCTAGCAAATAAAGAAAGCAGAAGGCTCTTTCTTCACAAGAGAGTAAACCATGCACTGAAAATCTTAGCTTACAGCTCAGCAGCACAACCATATCCAGGTAGAGGGGATCTGGGTTGTTTTGTGAATGTAACCAATTTCTTTCAGAGCATGTATATAAGTTGCAGATTGTGCTATGTATATATGTAAGTATGCTTCATGGATTCAGGTGTCTTCTACAGAGAAACAACTTGCACATATTGAAAAGGATGAGTATAAGGACTAGCCTTGTGTTGGATACAATGGAAGGTCATGATGATGAATATTGCCTCTGTTTGTTAATGCCAAACTATGCCTATTTTCAAGGTTGTGTCAGACCTGGAGATTTAGAAAAGGTGGTGCAGGAAAAGAGCAAATATGTTCCACAGTGTTGTAGCAAGAGTTTGATAGTGGTCCTGTTATGACACAGATTTCTGAGTTTGTTCACAAGTAAGTAAAACAAAAAAAAGGGTCTGTCCTTCCAAAGACAAAGAGATAAGAACTCTGCTTTTTAAAAATTATTTATACCCAAGAGACAATTACAGGTTACATTATGATAGTCCCAGGCTTCACTTAGAACTCTAAATATTTTAAACAAACCCTCGTAGAATGATGATGAAAGAAATAGAACATTAGTTTTAATAGAAAAATAGGATTCGTGGTACCTATAGGGATTATCTTTGTAAATGCAGGGGTTTAGAACAACTACTAGCACAATGAATATATTTAAAATAATTCTTGAACTCCAGTTTTGAAGAAAAAACCTGGAAAATATACAAATAAATATTTTAACAAGATGAACTTCTTTGGAATAGAAGAACTTCACATTCTTTTGGGTAGCTGGTACAGTCATGCCTGTCTGCAGCTGCTCTGACCAATGCTCAGGCTATTCTTGCCAACACTTTAGGCATGTTTGTTCTTATGAGATCTGTGTGGGCTTGTCATTGGCGCAGGAGTCTGGTTTGGCTCTGGTACAGGAGGTGCCAATCCCTATCCCCAGGAACAGGGTTTCCTGTGAGAGCCCCAGGCTCAGCTGTTGTAGAAAGAGAACCAAATTTCAGTCTAAATGGATTGCTTCTACCCAGAGATCCCCATGGAGATTTTCTAATTTACATTGATTGCTGTAAGTATATTTGGAGGAATATGCATGAACCTGACCTTGGTAGGAATGTCAGGGTTGTTCACTTTGGGAGAAAAATCTTGAATATGAGGTTAGTTGTTGTGGCCTAAGGGCAAGCGTTGATCCCTGTACTTCCCTGTGCCTAAATTTCTTCCTTCTTAGCAGGAAGTCCATTTAATATATTTTTATTTTGTTTTTGAAAGTACATCAAGTGATGAGGAATTTTACCTTTCAGTAACTGTCAGTGTAGTTTTCTATTGCTTTCTCCCTTCAGACTCCTTTTCTACTTCCCAGATTTGTCTCTCATTATCTGTTGTTACATTACGCAGGGAAAGCTGTTTGAAAGAAATAGCAGATAACATTTCATTGCTAGAGAAAGGCAATGTCTATTCAGCAGATCTGTCTTTCCTGTAATAGGCAAGTTTGGGCTCATCAATATGTAGTGCCCTGACAACACAGCAACTACAATTCACATTTCCGTCTTCTACTTCAAGAAGAACCTAAATTCTTTATTAAAGTTGTATCTTATCAAAGTTAAACGAGAGTTTCTTTGAGGACCACTATTTTTGTGTCCATGAAAGTAATCAAATGAAGTACTTTCAGGTAGAATTTTCTTCTGTTTCTCTGTGAGAGCAGAAAGAATACTTTGTAGTTATGCTTTCTCATATGAATTGTGGTAAAATCCCATGCAAGTTTGGATTGTCCAGCCATGATTTTAATTTTTTAATCTTTTGATGTCTTTCCTAGATAAAAGATGCCTGATTCTCTTGCCAGACACTGAGAAACCTACTATCCTTGCTACGACTAACACCAGTTTAACATTAAGCTTGCCATCTGTCACACCACAGCAGCTGTGCCCTGGCATATCCCAGCCTACACCAACGTACCTGGTATTTTCCAGACAAATGACAAACACCTGGGGGAACTCAAGACACTCTTTGTCTGCTCTACAGCAAAAAACACTGGTATGGCTACTTCACACAGAAATGCATGTGATATCATCGATAAATAGGGAATGTGATATCAATTCTAGTGATTTTATGAACCATTCTGTAGCTTTCTGTCAGTGAGTTTTTCTATTTCTTCATCCCAACAGTAATTGTCCCTTCTAGATGGTATTTGGTAAGTGGTAGATTCCTTAGTTTTCCTTTGTGCAAGTACCCCTCTACTTTTTGGCTCGTTTTTTGGTATGTGCTTTTGTTTAAGTAGGGACCTATTACCAAAACTGATTCTAACATTCTTTTTTTAAACACTAAATCGTATTACAATACAAAAACCCATAATGTATTACTTTTTCAACACACATTTCATTGACAGATGATTGGGTTGGCATATGACTCTCTTTTCTAAGAATGCATGTTCATTATCTGATTTTATCTTACAGGAATATCAGGGTCCTATTGCCGTCTTAGAGAACCTACAGCCATTTTCGAGTTATGACATACAAGTTGCAGTGAAAAACTACTATTCAGATGAGGAAGTGCTGCCTGTGGGAGAAGGCACAGTTGGCACAACTCTTTATGGAGGTTTGTTTCATATTTTATTCTGATTTTCAGGAGTTCTCATCCCAGTTAGAGAAAGGTGTATGCAGGTTTTGGTTGTAAATCAGAAAGCGAACAAATAGTCTTCTGAAGGTATAACCTGTGCAGAACTTTGCAAGGCTTTGGTAAGCAGACTCGATGCATTTGTAAGATTCATTCAATATATTTTTATATTCTTTAATGTTTTGGCTTATTGGCTTCCTGAAGGAAAATAAATTATGGTTAAAAATGACAAAACAGTTGCAGTTTGCCTTGGACCACATCTTTAAATAAGTTGTATTTGAATGCAAGTCTGGTTATGTATGTTTAAGTATCTGTGTTATGTATTCATTCAGTGTTAAGATTTTTCCCTTGGCTTGATGTCATTCTCATAATTGCTGTTTTTAAGGGTAATGCAGATTTGTTTTGTGGTGAACCAGGCTGAAGAGACAGCGTTTCATTTTTGCTATTGGCCTGAATGAAATCAGCTCATTTTCAGTTTATTTCAAGAATTTTGATGTGCCCTTTCAGTCCTTGTTTTCTGAGAATTCTAGAGTCTGAGCTAGATGCCTCTCATGGTTGTAAATACCTTAGTTAGGGCAGGAAGATGCTTCTACGCATTCCCTGCTTTACTCTACCTGTTTGCAGCTGGGGGGCAGCTACAGTGCCAATTTCCTTGAAGCTCTTCCAGAAAGAGAAGGATCCTGCAAAAGATGCATGAGATGCTTTTGCATGTGTTGCAGCCCAACCCAATAGAATTACCTTGCTCAGCACTTTTTCTTGTTTTGCATGTGTAATTTTGTACATGAACACTTGTCTTTACGAGGAGCTGCCTTTGTGCTCCTCTTCAGATAACTTTCTCAGTGCTTCTGCTGAACTCCCTTGGTGAAAACATGGAATAGCCATCATGCTATTCCCCATAGTATACATAGAGTTTACTCTTCTGTTGTGTCAGTTTTCTTTCTTGTGCCTGGTATCACCAGTCAGTGTCAGCTTGACCCACACATAAACTCTTCCCTTGAAAAGGCACCTCTGTTAATTCCTAAGTCAGTGAGTCAGAGTTATAGCCAAGTCTACATGACAGCATATCTGTGTTTTGCTGAAAGCCTGGGGAGGTGCTACCTAGGGATACTTGGTGTTGAACTGGGATGTGGGAATCCTGTAGCCCTCATCTTCATTAGTTTTCTTGGCTGAGTCTTATCCTGCAGAGTTGGAGCAGTTCTTTTTTGAGGCAGGGTAAGGGAGTAAAACTGGGAGGCACAGAAACCTCTGGCCCTTGGGCACTGACTGCCTTAACACAGCTGCATCAGGGCTGGCTGTGGCTGGCACAGAGCCGTGCAGGCTGCACAGCTGTGCACGTGGATAGTGCTGTGCCATGCAGGGAGGGAGGCACAGCAGGATTCCTAAGGTTTTCCCTTACCTCATTTTACCTCTCCTTGGATTTTGGATCCTTCAGCAGTTGATGGAATAACTGAAATTAAAGTAGGGACAGCCACCATTGTGCTTTTCTTACTTTTCCTCAATGTCTCTTTTCCCTAGTGATCAACTGTGCCCAACACCTGGCAATCCAGAACACCTGGCAATAAGTACATGCCAGGAGTCCTGATTTCCTTTCTTCTTTCCTTAGTGAGGCACTCTGTGGTTTCTTTAAAGATTCAATCAAAGAATAATCAGCCTCTCTTTTTGCCACCATTGTCCAGAGGAGAGCATCACCTGTGAGCCACCAATGGCTTCTCTTATGCACAGAACATTCCCTGGTTTTTGTCCTGGGAGCAGTCACATTTTTCCTCTTAAGAACCCTCTGTTTAAGGTGAACTTCTTTTCATATTTCAAATGAAAGTGAAACAAGAGGTGCAGGCATATTGTCATCCTTCTCATGGAATCCAGACATACTATACTTTGAAAGTTCTCTACTTCAACTATGTTGTGTTTTTTTCTCCTAGCAGCCAGATCCCTCAGTATCTGCCCCATCAAGCAAATAGGCTCCCATCCTACGTGGATCTCTGAATATTGTGAGTCAGTCTCTTCTACCAAGCCTGCAGTGAGAGCACTGAGGCAGTGGCCTTTATCGGAGATGGGAGATTCACATTAGATATAAGAAAAAATGTTTACACTGTTTGAGTGGTCAGACACTAGAATAGGTTTCCCAGGGAGGTGGTGGAGTCACCATCCCTAGAGGTGTTTAAGAGGCACCTGATGTTGGGGAATGTGTTTTAGTGGTTTAGGGGTTACAGTGGTAGTGCTGGTTGAACAGTTGGACTATATGATCTGAAAGGTCTCTTCCAACCTTGTGGAGTCTATGGAGAAAAACAAATAAACCCCCCCAAAACACCCAATAATTCTAGCCTTCTGTCATTAGATTTCAATTAATTGCATGGGGTTCCACACCTGTAATATAAAATTTGTGTGATGTGTTGATTGTATAACATTAAATACTATTGGGATGTGGCAAGAATTGGCACAGTTACTTTTGTGTATGGTAAACTGTGCAATCCTACAGCGATGTATGCCCTATCAGTGAAGAAACATAAAGGTAGCATATGAAATGGGAGACGGGATTGCTCCACTCAAACGGAATTTTTTAGTCTCATGTTAAAATGAAACATGAAACTCAGAACAGGCTTATCTAGTTGGGTCAATATGAAAAATCTGGATGAAAATCAAGTCTTAGACAAAGAGCAAACCAAACCAACAAAAACCCCTCACCCCACCCCAGCATACAAACCCTGAGTATTTTCAATAGGTATTTGTGTCAGCATTCAGAGCTTTACACAATTTGTTGAAAAACTTCCAGCCAGCTGTAAATAGAAGGTATATGTGTCCTGACACTTATGCTCTCAATTTCATGAATGTAACTGCCAGTTTAAATTGTAATCAGATGCTGCTAGAGCCTCTTGAAGTGTGTACAGTATTTAACACCTCTGAAGCTGTGTGAATTCCCTCTGCCTTTTTCTCAATTCTCTAATGAAGTGAAAGAAGCTTGGAATAATTTGTGCTTTCCATAAAATAGCAAGATGGAATGAAACAAAGAGGAAGACAATTAATGCATTGCTCTTGCCACAGAGTGTCACTCTTACTCCACATATGTTTTATCTAGACAAATGAGAAATTTGTCTTCTTTCCTAGTCTAGTTTCTGTATATTTCATTAAATAATCTGTAATCTTGCTACTAGGACATGAATTAAAACATATGGACTCATGATTTTGATGTGTTTGGAACATAAATAGTGTAATGACTTATTAACTTTTTACCTATCTGGACAGCTCAATAGGAAATAAAGAATTTTTTATGCAGAGTAGGGACATGCCATAAACCATTACAAAGTCCATGATATTAAAGTTTCAAAGGAAGGGTTGATTTTTCCAGAAAAATTAGTGAGTAACCAGCTGGTATGGACATCTGACCAGCAACCCAGTTTCTTCCTTACACAGCTCAGCCAGACTATGCATTTCTGAGAAAAATTTTAAATTATGGGAAATAATGCTTATTTTTGGATTTTCTTCCCTCATAAGTTTCTGTACAAGAACATTTTTCTAATTGGAATAGTGCACAGGTATTTTTTTTGTGTGCATGTTCAAGTAAGCCCCATATTAAACTCACATCTGAGACCCTGATTAGGAAACTAAGAGGGAGCAGGAAATCAGTGATATGACTATAAATGTAGCGTTATAGGATAGCAGCTGTTTTCCTGTTGTTGTTTGGGTTTTGGGATCTTTTTACATATTAGGACAACCAAGAAAATACTAAAAATCCTTCCAAATATTTTGAACTTGTCTGCAGGTGACTGACTAAATGAGATTTACATGTGTAGAGTTTCAGTCCTGTGAATGAATCATATTAATACACTTATATCCTTCTTTTCTTTCCCTGGTGACATTTCTTGACTTCTCTAAAAGGAAATCTAATCTAACATCTAATTTTTCTTTCTGTTTCAGTACCAGAGGCAGTTGACAATATCAAAATATTAGTTTTGTCTGACACCACCATCAACATATCTTGGAGTGAACCTCTGAAGCCAAATGGACCTCTTGAATCCATCCGCTATCAAATCTTTGTCAATTTATTGCCTCCTGTCCCAGCCACACCTTTGAGAAAAAGTGAATTTTCACATGGGATGCTTGCCTGGTCTGTCAGTGGGCTCCAACCTGGAACAAATAATTCATTCAAGGTATAATTGCAAGTAATTTTACTGGTTTGTTCAACCTGCAAATCTTTGAACTGCTCTTCTGTGAAGTAGACAAATAAAAGTGTGCAATGTGGATTCATAAGAACAAAAGGTACTGCTCCTCCCTTTGCAGATGAAGGCTTAAAAAAATAGTAAATGATCTGTACAGATCATTGTCCAGAGTATCTGGACAGGAGGTCTATGATCACAGTGACATTTTCAAAAGTAACCACGTCAACATGTTGTCTGCAGAATGTGCATGAGTATCACAAACAGAGTCATGTACGCAGCTGGGAGAACATTCAGATGATGGCAGGGGGGACCTGTATATCCTGACTTGATTTTGGGCTTTTGTTAATGATTTTATTAATATAATGGGGAATATATATACACTCACATTCATCTAATCACATTCACACCTGTATGTGTGTATGCAAGTATGCATAAGTAACAGGTCATATTTGCCTGTGGCTTTGTGAAAAGCAATGTGCTAAGGCACTTCCTGACTTTGTATTTCTGTGGTTATAAAACACTGCCTAATATGTGATGTGACATCTGCATGTCTGTGTAAGAGTGTGTGGCATTTGAGAGAGACCTAGAAAGAGAAGGGACTTGGCAGAAATCTGAGATGAGAAACTAAGAAGAGTCTCTGAGGAAGGGTACCCCTGGACATGAACTTTCAGCCTGAAGGTATATAATCTTGCAGCTGTGAAGCACAAAATCTTTCTACACCTATATCTCTGCACTGAATACTGTCTTGTTTGAAACTTTAGTCTTCCAAACACTTGGTGTTGCTAAAGCAGAACTGCCTCTCCAAATGCTCTGATATTGTACAGTTCATCCATTGCCTTACTAGGTTCTTGCTTTTCATCCTGATGAGAATTGGTTTTCTGAAAGTGTCCCTGTCATTTCAAAAACTTTTGAGACTCCAGCTGCACCTATCAACATAATCCCCAGAAATACTAGTTTCCAGCTAGAATGGAGAGCTCCTCTGCATATCAATGAAACCAGCTTCTCGTTTGAGCTGCGTAAGGTAAAAATACCTCTGAGTTTTGGGGTGGGTTTTTTTTTCAGAAAAAAAATTTAACCTACTCTGTCCTGGTAAGCAGGACAGGGTGGGTGGCAGGATGTATATGAAGAGTCTCGGTGGATAATTTGGGCATGGTGATGTCAGTCTTAGCTGCTCAGCAGGGGCAGGATGGAGTCAGCATTTGCCAGGAACAAGGAGGAGTGCAGCTGTAGCATTCAGTACTCCATAGTGCCAAAGGACATCCTGGATGACCTCACCAGAATTCCTTCTGAGTCTCCTGTTTCAGCAGTCCTATCCCTGTTTCCTCACTGCCCTGCCCCAACTGGATTTGCAGTTGCAAATCCTATGTCTGCCCTGCAGAAGAGAAAGAAAAGAGTTTTCAGCAATAAATATTAGCTACAAACTAGTATCTGGATTTTATTTTCCTGTGATAGAGATTGGGAGAAAATGCCAGAGAGAAGACCAGGTCCAAAGAGTAAGACATAAGCGCTGCAGTGAGAGCAGCATGCATAGAAATTTCAGACTTCAGACTGAACCACTGGACACAGAAAAAGTCATGTCCTAAACTGGATTCTTTACTATAGAGAATCAGATTCAATAAACCTGCACCAAACATTTCCCTGCCCTAAAATAAATGTCACATCACAAGTCCACTCACTCACCTCCTTTCAGTTGCATCATGGCAAGCTGGACTCATGGGCACGTCACAATGATCCAGAAATATAAGGGGAAGGCTCCTTTTGGCTGTGTGAAGCAGGCACTTAATCTGCTGCTCTTTGTTACTGCCAAGACTTGTAGGTCTCCTGAAAACAAAGAAAAAAATTAGGATTTGTGTCCTTGGTCTCTGAGAGGACAAAGTCCCATGGTCAAAAGAGCACCTGTGTCATATTTCCACTATGATATTAAGAGGTGACAAAGTAGTTAATCTACCCAGAAATAGAACTGTGACACATTTTCAGCAGAGCAAGAAATTTGACCATAATGCTATTTTATTTCTCTAGTGGCCAACGAAAAGTGACTGGTTTCCTCCTGCAAACACTACATGCACAGGAAATCTTGTTTACACGTGCAAGCTCACAGGAACTCTTCCTTGGACCAACTACTTTCTAAGAGTAACAGTAGTTTATGTTACAGGAGTGAAAAGCACTTCCTCTTCAACAAGCTTTAAAACTACAGGTAAGCACTTAATGCAGGATAACAAGATTTTAAGGCTCTTTGAAGGATCTGAATATTAAATGTAATATTTTCAAAAATTTAGCGGGAAATTTTCTTATGCTAAGGCCCAATAGTTCTGTGTGTCTGACCAATGAATAACACAATACCATACCTTCAGAAGTAATAGGGGGAAAGAAATGAGGTTCATTTCCAAGTGGAGCAGAGGAAAGAATGAGGGGAAATGTCTATAACACAAGTGAACTCAATTAGTGGTGAAATGCTGCATGTGAGTAAAATTTTGGGATTTATCCATCACAAAGAGAAGGCCAAGAATTCGTTCCCCATGAGGATTATTAATATAGATCCTCCTTCCTTTTGTATATCTAAACACCCATGTGTGCATGAGATTTTTGCTCTGTGCCTTTAGTGCTTTGTCATGCTACAAACGCATTTTAAGAGTTCTGTTTCTTCCCCTGTTTGGCTTAAGCTGGTGTTCCCAGTAAGCCAGGAGTTCCTAAAAGAGCAGAAGACTCCAAAAACGCTCTACAATGGGAAAAAGCTAATGACAATGGAAGCAAATTGACCTACTACATCTTAGAAAGCAGGTAAGCAATGCATGAGGCACTCTTCCCATAGGCAGCATTCCAGAACAAATCTGGGTGTGCAGGGCTTTGCAGGTTGGCTCCAATGGGAACAATGAAATATATATGATGCAAAAAGCCCTTCCCATTGGGATCTCTTTCTTAGATAAACCGAGTACCCATGATTTCCAGAAATTCTGGAAAACACAGAAGGAAAATAAACACATTTTCAGAGCAATCTTGACATGTAATTATATATTTGGATAAATGTCAGTGAATTAAAAGATTTAGAGATAATTTTAAATCACAAATCTCAGCTTACATGTAGTATGTATTTTTGGCTAAAATATATGTATAAATGTATTAATGTTTGGAGGACTCAAAGGAGATGTTGTAATATTGGCAGAAATAAAATATTCCCACCACGTGAGATGACCAATTGCCTGGGCTATTGATGTCACACTAGAGTGCCAGGTCACTCTTATTTCTGCACTGGCATGAGAAGGGCTGATTGGGCAGTTTAGAGAATATTGCTGTGGGCAGTGACTTTGAACTTCTAATTTTTTTACCATGACTCTGGAGAGATTTCTTTAAAGCAGTCAGCACAATGTTCATTTAATGCATTATTTTAAAGTTAGGAGAGTCCATCTTCTGAAATATTCCAATGATTATTTGAAGTCATTACTGATGGAAGGAAGCAGTTTTCTAAATTCAACCATTATTTTTTTCTCTGTGCTTATGAAAGCTAAGGACTGACAGCACTCTGGAGTTAGAAATGCTTTACCTATATAAGTTTTCACCTAGACACATTTTTCCTGGTGCTGTAAGCTTCCTACAGTTCTGTGAGCATGCAGGAACACTGACCTGCACACTCTGAGAAAGCAATAATTTTGATATGCCAGGAGACAGTCTCTACCTGACTTGCTGCAGATGGGTAAGGAAAGGTCAGTCCCTTGGTCTGTGCCAGGCCTGTGCATTAGCTGCTTTGTTCTCCAGACTCCAGCTTCTTACTCATCTCTGGAATCATAATGCATCACTGAGGTGTTTTTTTAATGAAATAAGCTTTTCTCTTACAGTTTGAATATACACATGCTGATGTTTTTGACTGAATTTCACTTCAGGTACAAAAGTAGGTCAGTTGCATAGCATTCTAGAAAATGCTGAGCCCTTTTAAGCAACCTCTGTTTCTGATACAGCCCTAGTGGCAACATGTACACACACAAAGGGCATGAACATATAATTTTCCCATGTCTTTCTGGTTTAGAAGTGTTTGGCCTTTTTGCTTCATTAAAGTGTGTTGGGAGAATGAGCGACTTGCTCATGAAGGTCATTTCACATGATGTATTACGGTGTTGTGTGACATGAAATGGTATTTCAGATATGGCCTTTCAAGTTTAAGTACGTGGTCTTCTTTTGGTTGGTGAATAATCAGGTCTGAATTTATTGTGAGCTATCAATCTCAGCCCAATGGGGAAAGGAAGAAATACACCCAGCAGTCAGCAGATACTATGGGAAAGTGGCTAGCTAAAGAATGGTATCTCCACTGCCAATGGCTTGCTTCCTATTTAGCTTGTGTAACCTGATGCACAAGAGACACTTAATTACTCTGGTACTGGAAGAGCAAAAAGCTCTAGAGCAGGAGAAGAGAAAAAAAATGTTCCAGAAAGCTAAATTAGAATGTTTTGAAATCTTGGCTGTGAGGCATATACTGAAACAGGTGAATCAGACATATACTGAACAGTTTTTTGTATCTAAAGTGTTCCAGTATTTCATTTCCAACGCCAAGATAAGATGTTTGGTTCCTAGCTCTGCTGAAATGGCAAGGCACAATTTTCTTCTCTGTAGCCAAAATCCTGTGATCAGATTGAGCTTTTATGCAGGCAGAGAAATGCTGCAAAAACCATGAAACTGAAGCAAAGAATGGGGTGGGGATGAAGCAGTAAACTAGGCTGGTGGCATTAATGACATTCCTGTGTCGTGCTGTGCGTGTTGCAGGAAACAGTCTGGCAACAGCAGCGATGTGAAGCCCATGTGGGAGGTGGTTTACAATGGCTCCTGTGGCAGTGTTTGCACATGGAAGGCCAAGAACCTAGAGGGAACTTTCCAGTTCAGAGCAGCAGCTGCAAATGTGCTGGGACTTGGTGAATACAGTGACATTAGCATGGATATAATTTTGAGTGAAGGTGTGTCATGTACTTCTGTATTCTGTTAATCTCTTGTTTGTTCTTCTATCATACCAATTTAGGAAGAGACTGGCTATTTCAATAACACTATTCCTGCAAAGTTAATGTCTCTAGTAGGTAATAAATGGTGATGTTTGTATGGTGACCCTTGCTGGTAGTTCTCATCCAGGCTCTTTTGCTCACAACAGGGAGCCTGAAAATACCACTTTGTCTTTGTGGCTCTGCCGCTCTGCTTTATGATGTGATTTTTGAAAAAAGGCAAGCTCACACACTGAGTAAAGATATCAGAATTACTTCTTGCCTTCAGCCAGAATGTTAGACTTACACTTTGTGGGTGTTTTTGGAAATCCCACCTTGAGTAGTCAAACATTTCATCATTTTCTATTTCTGCACATACATTAGGTTACAGGAATCGCCCAAGTCTGGGGGTGGAGGATTAGTCTGGCCAAATGTACATCCATATACAGCCCACAAGAGAGCTTGGTGCAGTGGAAGACTTTTACATAGCAGGCAGCTGAAGGGCTGTCTCAGGTGTGGTCCACTCCCTCAGATTGACATTGCATGCTTACATAGTAATTAAGCAAATTTCTCTTTCTCTTTAACAGATAATATGATCTCCATGGGCACCATCATTGCCATTGCTTCTGTGATTGGAGTTGTGCTGTGTTTGGCTGTGGTCATGCTGTTTGGTTTTGGTATGTGATTGAGTTTTTTGTTTACCTTTGGTTTACCAGGCCTCAGTGAAAGGCAGTTCAAATAGTGGGAAATGATCGGTCTCCAGATTTAGGGAAATGCTCCCTCCCTGGAATAGGAGCTGGCAGGAATTTGTATATTCTTATTCTTTGAGGCCCTAGAGAGGGATAATTATATTTTTGGTATCAAGAATAGAAATTCACTCCATCCTCAGGCATTTCTTGCTGTTGATTACCTGCAGGGAGAGCACAGGAGTTCTTAAGGAACTCTAATGCTTGTGTGTATCCTTATAGAAACTTGCACCTTACAATTCTCAAGTTTATTCACCAAGGGGTCCCATTTTCCTTCTCTTAAACTTTATCCCTGAAGAAAGGATGTAATGATTACCCTGATATGCAAATGTCCACATGTGATGGTCCTGTGCTCTCAATCCTCATCCTTTCCTTGGGGTCTTATCACACAAAGAAATGGATACCTGACTGAGTTGCCAGCTCAATGAGCAGTTGTCTGTGTTTTGTGGGAAAAAAATGGTCAGATAGAAATGACTTGCTTAAATGAGCTGTTGGGGGGTGTTGTTGACATAATATGACATAAACCCTGTAGCTTTTCAGCATGCTTACACACTGGGATGCTCTCAGAGTGAAACACCTAATGGTCTCTTTTTCTGTTCCAGTATGGAAACAAAGATTGAAATCCAGAAAACAGGCCTTGCCTGGACAGATAGTGTTCATCAAGGAAGATAAAGAGCTAGCTCAACTCAGGGGGATGGCTGAGACAGTGGGACTAGCCAATGCCTGTTACGCTGTACGGTATGTCCTCAGAGCTTATGTGTTTTCAGGACAAAAACATCTAAGAGGTCTTCCCTGGAGCAGTTTTCATCAGGGCACTCATCCCTGAAACCTCAAGGCAGAGTTAAGAATTGCATGTTTGCTGCAGGGCAGGTCTGCTGCGAAGGATGCCCTGCCATGTTACCCCTCTGGCACAGAGCCCAGCCTGGATTGCTCCCAGCCCATCCTTCACATCACTCTGGCAAGAAACACAAGTGCACAGGGTAGGAAGAAGACCTGGTGTTTTCCAGTAACTTCCAGAACATCCAGGCCTTACCTGAGCTACCCTTAAATATACCTGATGAGACAAATAGTACTAATTTCATTTGGATTTTAATAGAATTTCAGACATCCTTAGGTATGAACAAGTGACTAATATTGCTGTTTTGTAGCACTCTTCCTTCTCAGGCAGAGATTGAATCACTGCCAGCTTTCCCTCGGGACAAACTGAACTTACACAAATTGTTAGGAAGTGGAGCATTTGGAGAGGTATATGAAGGGACTGCAGTAGATATCCTGGCAGATGGAAGTGGAGAATCCAAAGTAGCAGTCAAGGTAATTACAGCTGTGTATTTCTCTGGCAACAGAACGGCATGGGCAGACAGATCTGTCTCAGAAGTTTTACCTGAGAAATGGGTGTTGGGCTGATCTGGGTATTTCCTTGCAGAGTTTCTTTCAAATCTTTTAAAGCTCAGCTTTGTAATGATTTCTAGAAAATAATGTTTATTTAAGACCACATCTATGTCTGATTATTTTACGTAAGCACCATGTGATGACGGTGATGATGACCAAATGTTACTACATTTCTGCTTTCTGTTGAATAGACATTGAAGAAGGGTGCGACAGATCAGGAGAAGAGTGAATTCTTGAAGGAAGCGCACTTAATGAGGTAGGGACAGCTTTGTCCCTGGGTACCCTTCAAACCTGGTATCATCTGATGGTAGTGGCTTTCCAGAGGAATGAAAGCAGAACTTTCCTCTAAACAGATTTTTGTGGCATTTTTGGGGTGTTCTCCTGTTTCTGTCAAACAAGGAAATCACTACTGATGAATATCATGGAACTAAAGCTATAAATCTGATAAGCAAAATTTAAGATGTAGACTGCAAGTTCAATATGCTCATATCATGGATTTATTTGTGATTGTACTGATGTATTTCAGTATCTTTGCTTCCCTAAACCAAGTTAGTTGCTAAAGGCAATTGGTCAGAATTCAGCTAATCCCATTTTACTGAAAGAAACAAATCAGAACAAACCGATGCCTTAAAGTTGTAATTTACAATGGAAAATACTTTAAAAAAATGTGCCACTAGGGGCTGCCACATACCTCTTCTATTGAGATAGTGTTAAATTATGCATCTGTCATAAATCACCACTGCAAGAATTTGCATAACAAGGTTTTTGTTTCGGTTAGAAATCTTGTTTTCTAGAGTGTCCTCAGAAACAAGATGCTCAACCGAAATTTTCAACTAGTAGTATAAGACTGAGAGTGCAGTTTAGTTTTCATATGCACTTTTGCACTTCTTTGACTTTCATTTCATGCATGCAGAAGTAGAAAAAATTTTTTTAAAATGAAGGATTTATTTTTGCACAGAAAATGTGGTGCTATTAAACTGGAAATTGAAATTCACAACATTCAAGTTTTTTTTGTGGTTATGCACTTAAAAAATATATCTTGCATTTTTTGCCTTTTATGACACACTGTAACTGAATGAAGTAAAAGGCTTATTGAAACCAAAATTCAACCATTTCATTAAAGTGCAAAGAAATGATAAAGAGTAAGAGTTGTGTGTAAATTCCTTATAATCCATCTTCAGTCTACCTAGCAGTCATAAACACAGTTTATGTTAGTTAAGACCTTTAGTTAAGGTCTTTTATTCTGCATAGTATGGAAATTATATGAACCCACAGTTAAAGTTTCTGAGGCTCTCCCAATTCTTGTTGCAGGTAATAATCCAAACCCAGAATTCCTGGAAGAGTATATGACTGAAAATATTTTGCATTTAAATTCAAATATTGACATGGGCCCATAAGTACACCAATGCAGTGAATCAGAAATGAAGAGAATATAAAAGTTTAAGTATTATATAGTCATTAAAAACACCTCCAGCAGCATCAGCAACAACAACAATAATAATGTATATTTTATATTATTAGACTATTTAATTTTTTAGCATAAAAGAAATTATTTAATTCCGTCATGGAAGGTTTAATGATTTTACTTGATGTTCATCTGTTTATCTGTTTCAAAAATGAAACCAAGGGTAGAAAGGAAAAGTAAGTGCTTACAAACAGATAAGTTATATGAGATACAAGTTGTAAGGTATAGAAGTGTAACTTATTTTGCTGGCTTTTTTGGATGTTCATTAAAATTTGGCTTGTAATATGTTATGCATGCTGGCTCAGTTAAGATTGCTATGCAGCAAAGGGAAAATTAAGTTACCTCTATTTCAAAAAGTCATTTGATGTTGGTTGTTGGTGGGTCATTTGTGTGCAAATACATGTAAGAAATTCTTGAGTCTGTCCCATCCCTTGGGAAGTAAGGAATGACAGATCAGTGGAGAAAGGTCTGCCTTGGGTGCAAAGGAAAGTGCCAGGTGTTCTTTCCCCTCTTTTTGTTCCTGAAAGTGACAAAGTTTGTGTGATTGAGAAGTATGTGCTAGGGGGTGGGGGGAACTGTCAAATTCTAAATCACACTTTTTGCAAGAGTCTTTGCCCACACCTGAGATTAGGTGAGTTGAAAGAGATTAGAAGGAAAACGTCCCTCTCTTATTTGTTTGTTTACACTTCTGCATTTGACAGTATTTTGGACACCACCAATTCTCCCAAAAGAATCAAATTTCTCTGACTGCTTGCACAAGTGCTTTCACGCAGCAGTGTCAGGGGAAAACCATTTTCTAACACAAGTAAAGTGATTGATAAAAACATGGGCGCTGACAGAGACAATAAATACTCTTCATTTTTTGAAGAATACTTCAAAAAGTACTGAGAGTACTGATTGCTCTGTGGTAATCCTTGTCTTAGACACACACAAACAATTGCTAATATATTTAGAAGTATTCCTCATATGTATTTTGTTCCTCTTGCAAATGTACTGTGAAACACTGTCCCCCTCTGAACTGTGAAATTAATATATTTCACCTTTTGCTTTTACATTTGTGCATTTCTCTGAATCAGCAGTTCTACTGTGAATATAGTAGTAAAACCAGTATTAAAATAATGTAGATACCTTTTATGTAAAGGTGATTGATCATCTCATTCCTAGAAGAAATTGCCATTTGGCTACTCTTCTTTGCTTCCTGGAAATAATATGAAGTGTGCTTTTTAAGATGTCTATATTAGGGTGTCTGTCAAAGAGGGTGTAAGGATGTCCCAGAACTCTCCCCATAACTGAGCAAATCCAGGCACTGAGAGCTACTGAATCATGTTGTTCATAGAAGCAGGATTGTGAGGGCCAAACTGCTCATTCACTGCTTGCAACTATAAACACTCTGTGAGCTATCAAACAGCTGGATTTCTCATATGTAATCTTACAGCTGTTTCCTTCTGTTTAGCAAATTTGATCATCCCCACATTCTGAAGTTACTTGGTGTGTGCCTTTTAAATGAACCTCAGTATCTTATACTGGAGCTGATGGAAGGAGGGGATCTACTTAGCTATTTACGAGGAGCGAGAAAGAAAAAGGTAAAGACCATAAGACTCTTATTTTTAACTTGCAACTGCCCACAGTTTCTCAGTTTTTCCCTTTCTAAAAGTCCATGCTGATGCTCAGCTGTTTCTGTACTTGCAAGGTCTGACCTGGCTTTTCCTTAGCACCCTGGGACCTGAGTGTTCAGTGGTGACCTTGCAATCAGTGATGCTGTGAAGAAGATTGAATGTCATTAGATCACTGACCAAAATTGTGCTTTCAGTCCTGAGATGTCTGCTGGATTTCTCACTGTGAAAA
Organism: Anthoscopus minutus; assembly: GCA_013399455.1. Taxonomy (NCBI): domain Eukaryota; kingdom Metazoa; phylum Chordata; class Aves; order Passeriformes; family Paridae; genus Anthoscopus; species Anthoscopus minutus. The sequence goes on along the minus strand of VWYI01042523.1, from coordinate 90,083 downwards.
TCATAAACTGTCCTTTTGAAAGTGGTAATAAGTAATGGTGGTTGTGTATGTGGTCTACTAGGAATCACACAGGGTTTTTTGTTGTCTTTGAATAACAACAGTATTCTTAGTGTGAGAGACGCTGTCTGAATATATAAGAATATACAGTCCCTGTGCCTGTGTCCTCAAGTTCTTTAGAGGGAAAGAAAAGATTAAAGAATAAATAGTTTCAAATAAATTTTTCTCCAGTTAGTGTGTGAATTAGGAATATGGATGGTATGACTGGAGGTGAAAATGAAATTTTATAGCATTATACCAACTGTATAGTTCATTTACATAATCAGATAAAATCCACAGTCAGTGTCAAATTCTACTGAAATGCATATACACGTGTTCTACTAGAAAAATATATTATGCTGATTAATACAGCAACAAACAAACCTGATCTGATAGCAGGAGGAAATTTTCAGGGTCCTGAAGGCCCTAGGGTATTCTGAGCTGCAAATCAAACAGGATGTGTTCACCTTCCTTACAGCGCAGTGATTTGACAATTTACTCTCCATCAAATTAACATTCACTCGATTGGCATACAAAGATTTTGCACCTGTGCTTTGACTCTTTTGGAAAAATCCTATACATTTCAAATGGGGATGTGGAAATCTTGTATGTGGGCTTTGTCATTCTGAGCTGGTAAAGCTGGAAGAAATAACTAACTTCTCCTTTGTGTCTTGTAGCTCCAGAGCCCTTTACTGAGAGTCACTGACCTCTTGGAAATATGTTTGGATGTTTGCAAAGGCTGTGTCTATTTAGAGAAAATGCGCTTTATACACAGGTACAGAACTTAGTCCTCCCAGGTTTACCCATAGTATTGGGACTCATTATCTTACCCAGGCAAAAATGTCTAGAAAGATGCCACAATGTAACACAACAGGAGAGAGAACTAGAGTAAAAATCTAACACTATGCTTTTCTGCTAAATATCACTCACAGTTCTCTCCCAAAATGGTGAGCTACTCAAATACCTGAACCAAGGACTTACTGCACCCTATGCAAGAATCATATCCTGTTAAACAGACAGAAGGACAAGTGGATGATCCATGTACTGTTTTGTCTGCCTAATGGGTAGCTTTAGAGAACACAGAGCCAGACTTTTCTCAAAGAGGTACAGGGAAAAGGTGAGAAGCAACAGGCACAACTCACAGCAAAGGAAATTAGATAATATTGTTCACAACATCCCAGATCAATCCCTGAAACAGGTTGTCCAGAAGGGCTGTGTCATCTTCAGTCTTGAAGATATGCCAAACTTAACTAGGTGAGGCCCTAAATCACTTGATTCAACTTTGGGGCTGGCACTGTTCTGAAGAAGATGCTGAGCCAGATGACTTACAGACCTGAGTTTTTCTGCAATGCTAACCCCATCCTCTCCTCTCTGCCTTACAAATCAGGGACTTGGCTGCTCGCAACTGCCTTGTATCTGAGAAGGAATATGGGCACTTGTCCCAGATAGTAAAGATTGGTGATTTTGGACTTGCTAGAGATGTCTATAAAAATGATTACTACAGAAAAAGAGGAGAAGGTCTTCTCCCTGTCAGATGGATGGCTCCTGAAAGCCTTATTGATGGTGTCTTTACAAGTCGCTCTGATGTCTGGTGAGTTATAGCAGCCACACAGCTGTAAGGATAACCATAACAAATTCTGCACCAAGAAAATATTGGTTTAGAGGAGGAATTACAGGACTGTATATTGTTATCTCTAATAATTTTTAGGCTAGGGCAGATTTCCTCCTAAGTAAAATTTTAAGGATCTAATGAAATATTTGATGCCATGACAGTATATTTCATGGATATATTTCTTGATGCTTTAAGCTCTTTGGATTTTGGCTGGAAGGAGCTAGTGTCACTCAATTTTATAGTTGTACCAGGCCCACAATGTGGTTTTTGCTTGATCAGACAGTGAATTGACTGCCTGCATGCTGTTCCATTTTGTTTTCCATTAGGTTTATTGACATTTCCTTTCAACAGCCAAATATTTTGCCTTTACAGTTTCACGCTTTTCTAGTGAATTCTTTATTTTGAAGACCAGACTTTGCCACATCGTCAGGGGAAGGTCACAGTACTTTTTTTGTGGAGGTCTGCTAAAAGTGTGTATTTGAGTGGCTTTGAGTTTATTGTGAAGAAGCAGAGACCCACTGTCAGGAGACAAGGGAAAAGATCCCCAGACTAAACCAGATCCATGAAACCTGAAATTCACACAAGTTTCAATTTTGGTGGCCACATGAACTCAGCCCAAGGATCTTGTCCAAGTCCCCATTGCTTTCACCCATCTATTTGACTACTCTTCTCAAACTTATCTAAGTAGTTTAGTACTCTGTTCGAAGCTAAATGAGGTGCTGATTGCTCCACAAGTGGTGCTTAGATGGACTTGTCTTTCTCCATTTTAAACTACACCTCTAGATATTTCAAAACACTTGTTTATATGAGGACTGCTCAACCTGAGTGTTGCCTGGGGAAGATATGGGCATTCAGTGTCTTCTGAGCGCCATCTCAGTGAGTCTGGGAAAGTATCTCAGTTCTACACATTTATTTTAGCTATTCCAGAGGCTGACTTAGGGACAAAGCCAAATTAAGTCTTCTTACTCCTAATTATTCTGAGTCTTATTTTTATGTTAGACACAATCTAACTGTTAATAAGGACATTTCATGATGATTATAGTTATTAATTTTTCTCCTTTTTTTTTCATGGTGTTTCTCAGGGCTTTTGGAGTACTAGTGTGGGAAATACTGACTTTGGGTCAACAGCCATATCCAGGTTTCTCCAATACAGAAGTTTTACACCATGTACGATCAGGAGGAAGGCTGGAATCCCCAAAAAATTGTCCTGATGGCCTGTAAGTTAATTTTGTTTAAATGGTGTTGATAATATTTATAAGAAGCAAGAGGATTTTTGCCAGTTGGTCATAATTTTGAAGGTTAGTCATGCCCATGGAGAGCCCAGCATCCTCTGCTTTTGTTTCCAATAAAACTGGACAACCTGTTACTAATTCATCCAGTGGTCCAGCCTATGAATAAGAATTGAAGGCATGGATCTGGTAGTACTTGGAGAACAGGCTGAGAGTACCTGAAGGTATTGGTTAGAAGTTAAGATGGCTCTAACAAAGACTTTACCAGTCTCTGTACATCGTGTGTCTATGACTGTGGATAAAACTCTCTTTCTTAATGGTAGGTGAAGGAATATACTAATATTAGAACGTATGTGAAAGATAAACTCTGCTCTTTGTAGAGAGAATTCAAAAGAGCCAATAAGAAAATCTGAAGCTGTATAGGAAAAATAAATCCTTCAATTTCTGTTTGTGTCTTGAGCACAAAACTCAGGTTTAATTGCAAAATTCTTGCAATTAAGAGAATAAAATAAACACAGCAAGTGGATCAAACCTGTATGTCTCGGTTTTTGAGACAGTTATCTGTCAGAGAAGGCAGAAAAAAATTGTAAGCCCCCACGTGGAGAAGAGGCGGTGCCTCACAAACCCCTCAGCTGGCACTCAGTCCCGGAGTTCCTGCAGGCTCTGAGGAAAAACACCTCGCTGGAATGGCAGGGATGAGCAGAGAGTCCCGGGCCGGTGGATGAGATGGATCAGCAGCTCCGCGGTGGCAGCTGGGGCTGCAGCACGTCCGGCAGGACAGGGGAGCGGAGGCCACAAACGGAGAGGAAGAAGCAGAAGCAGAAGGAACAGCCGCTCCGTCTGGATGATGGCAACAACCTCCTCTCCCAGCAGAAACAGCTCCGAGAGTGTCTGTGTTGCCCTCCCAGAAGGACCCAAAAAAAAAAACCGCTCCCCTCCCCACTGCCCCCGGGGGCTCAGCCGATCCTTTTGTCTTTTAAAGTACCGATGATGTCCCAGCCATCAGGCTTTTTCTCTCAGCTAAATGGGAAAAATTCTAATAGCTAAGAAACGAAAAAAAAACATGTAACCCCCAACACTGTACTGACCAGAGGTGTATAAAAGAGGAAGCAGAACATGAGTCCAGCAATCACTCAGTATTGTCTAATTTCATGTCTCAGTTTCTTTATCACCCACTCAGCAATGCACATGACAACTGGTCCTACAAATAGGGGAGGCTACTGAAAGTGAATAATTCTTCATCCCTGAGGAAAAGGCCTGAGGCCTGAGGAAAAGGAATTCACTGCCTGATTAAAAGGAATATTGTGAATAATTCTGTGATTGGCAAGCCAATATCTCCGTGATAGATCTTACAGCAATTACCATGCTCTGAGTTTAAGAGAAGATGATTATTTATCATTATGTAGATATAGCTGAAATACCATGTTAGCAATAAAAAACGCAAAAAAAAGCCCCAAACCAAGCTTTAGCACTAGGAGGAACAGAACTGAAGAGATCCGATTTTTATTTTAATAACAGAGGGAGAGCTGGTAGTCCTAGAACAAATGAAAGCCCAAAAAATTTTTAATTGCAATATTTTCAGCTGAGAAAGGTTTCCTCAAAAAATTTCTAACAGCTTTCCTGTGAATAAAAAGCACAGGAAGCAGCTATATCCATGTATTAGTCTGTTATTCAAACTTAAGCAAAGTCTTATAAATGATCTTGAAACAAGCGACAAAATCTTCGGAAAAATCAAGAAAATTTTGCTTGAAATAATTTTTAAGGTCCCATATCTTGGATTTAGCATAGCAGATAGATCTTAAATACTGGTCTGCCTGTTGTAACTTGTAGGATCAGTGCCTAATAGTAGTTTTGAAAGCCAAAGAGCTGAAGAGCTTAGAGTCTTGTACCATCTTTTATCTCATTTGGTGAACATTCTGCACCTGCATGAAGCTTATGTCAGTAGCATAAACAGCTTTTTGCTGCTTTGCTAGGTCATTAATGGCATGCCGGAATTCTTGACATTCCTTCTTCCTTCCTTGTGGTTTTGAACCTGTATCAGGACATCAGCAGTCAGTAATTGTCTCTTCGGCACTTTGGCTTGCTCATTGTCATTTGACAAAACAAACCATCACTGATAGGAAGAGAGTTCAAAGGCCAAAGTACTTCAGCTGAGAAGTGTTTAGGAATCTGTGGTAGGCTTACACTGCAAGTGCAAGTAGGGCTGGCATAGAAACCTTGGGGTGTAAAGTCATGAAGGAAGTGGGTTGTTTGGTTGTTTTTTTACGTGGAAGGGTGAGAAATTCTTTCCCTTGCCTCCACAGTTGTTACTCCAGGGACTAATCACTTTTTCCCCAAGAACTGTGGCTAGGTAAAGCTTGGTAATGAATTGAAAAAGGGGTTTGGGGATGTATAAATAAGGCAGATATATTGAAACATGAATTAGATCTATGAATGTAACTTCATTTGCAGTCAGACATCCACATCTGGCACAGCCATCTGGGTATGAGGCTTGCATGCAAGAGAATGCCAAGGTTTGGACTGAACTGAGCTAATTTGACATAGATTCTTAAAGGTTGTGGATTATAGTCTAAAGAATCTGTATAGGCACCAGGCCTTTTGCTGACTTGAAGCTGTTATTTTTCATTTTTTGTCATTCTTCATTTTTTTCCTGACAGGATTTCACCATGAAGTAGAGGAATCCTCTGGATCTCTTTCTCATGCTGAAATGATGCACTATTTGCTAGCTCATGTTTGGCGACCCAGATATGTTCAAGATGTTACTTACATGCATCTTAGCATGTTAAGTGGTCTTGACTGGTCTCATACATATGCATTTCTGAGCTAATGAAAGTTTGTGCCATATATTTTAAAACTTTGGATGTCACAGCGTGCCTCAAAAGCTAAATGCCATGCCACAAATAGCTGTACATGTACAATTTGAAGATATATTCTGAGAGAGCATGAAAGTTTTCATAATTTGGAGCCTAAAGCCTATCTGAATTAAACACTTAGTGAAAAATAGCAGTATGGATATTTGAAACCAATTACCAAGTAATTTGATTAAGGAAATAAAAATATGGAATATAATTAAAATGAGAAAATGATAGTACTGAATTACAGTTTTGGCAGAAGTTAATATCCTTACTCCATAGCAAAACTGAATGGCTTTATAAAGTGGATTGTCCAATAAAAAAAATCGTTATTTAGAAAGACAGAGATTGGTCATAGGAAACAAATCAAAAATATTCATAAATCCCCACTTGTGATGTTCTTGTTTCGTAAATGAAAAGAGGGTAAATTTAGATTATATATCAGAAGGAATTATTTTACAATGAGGATAGTGAAACACTGAAAAAGATTGCCCAGAGAAGTTGTGGATACTCCATCCCTCGGACTGTTCTTGGCCAGGTTGGGTGGAGCTTAGGACAACCTGATGTAGTGCACATGGCTGGTGGGTTGGGCTAGATGATCCTTGAAGGTGCCTTCCAGCCCAAAACATTCTATGAGTCTATGACTTATGTATTATTTCCTGTTTCTTTCCTACTCAGTGGCTGGCTCTTTCTTCCACAAGGCTCTGCTCACCAGAGCCCAAGTGCAAACCTCATGAAGCACAGCACCTGAACTCATGTTTTTTTGCCTGGATATCCTACCAACAAGCATGACCAGAAAGATTGTTTGGCTTCCAGCACTCAAGGCTGGAATTCAGCATGACAGACACTTTTCTGGCAGCAGAAGGAAAAGCAGTTATTTAACCTGATTTTGAATCCTATTCAGTCCTTTTCCTTCTATATTTCCCATGTCACCAATAACCTGTACACCTGAAAGTAAGCAGATGAAGTGATCCAGAGTGTTAGGGAAGCCAGTACCACTTTTTAGATTCCTAAAACAGATTTTCAAAATTTCATTAAATACTTTTGAAAAAACCAGAATTACTCTGTTCAACTTGAAAGCCACAAGAATACAGGTTGATGAAAAGTGGTTTTAAAAAAATTTTTCTACTCACATTCTCACTTGATACTAATATTTTAATGAAAAATATTATTGAAAAATCAGAGGTCAAGCAATTCCTTCCATTAAGGGCTTTTTAAGATGTCCAGTTGTGGTGAAGGACAGCAGTCATCTTTTTAAGATGGATAAGTGAGGATCTGAGCAAGCCAATTCATTTCACATAACAGTTTAACACCTGGTATCACATAGCAGCAGGTCTGGGAAGATGTTTGTCAGGGGAGGGTTTGAACCTAAGGCTTAGAGGTAAATGCTCCACATTCCAGGTGCAGCTTCCTGAACCAGCCTTTCACTGGCTGCTCTCTGGTTTTGAGACTCTAAGACCTCTTTCCACTCCCAACATTTAGCATGTCCAGGTGTTGGCTGTGTTTTGGTTTTCAGCCTGTCTCTCCCTGGCTTTTGTAGGATTTGGTTTTGTGTAGCATAAACTTACCTTGAGCAAGGAATAAAAACCAACCCTATAATTTAGACAAACAGGAGATAAATTTTCCACTAAATGGCAGCAATAGTGTTGTACAAGGTGGGCTGGAATCCCTGCACCCAGTGGTTTTTGCCTTTGGAAAACTTACTACTATTTGTTTTGGTCTGGAGGTAGAAGTCGAAATTAATTCTCCCTGTGCTGGAGGGTTTGCCTTGAACTTCTGAATGTGAGGTGGCTTGAGTTAAAGGAGGATTAAATAAATTGAAACCTCAGGTTCATTTCAGATTTTACACTTCTTTTTTTTAATTTTGGTTTTTTTTTTCTGTAAGAGAATTTCCTCCTTGTCTGCTTTCTTAGAAAGTATTCTTGACTTCTTCTGTAGAGTAGATGTTCATGGCAAATGTGTCTTTTTAAAAAATTTATATCTGCTTCCAATCTCAAAAATATATTTGTAAAATTAAAATGTTTCACAGTAATTATTCCTGACTTTAATTTGATCTTTAGTTTGTTTTTCATTGCCTCAGCAGCTGATGATAATCTTTGTACCAAACAGAAAATTTTCAGGCCAAACTTGCTTCTCAGGTGTTTAATGGTAAGTGTTGAGATGAATGATTCTATTAACATTTTTGTTTGCATTTAATTTTTTTTTACCAGATGTGACTTAATGTCAAGATGCTGGTCCCATGAACCTCACAACAGACCTACCTTCTCTTATATTCATGACAAACTGCAAGAGATAAGACACTCTCCACTGTCCTTCATCCACTGCCTTGAAGACAAGGAGGCATCAACTGGAGTCATCAATGAAGCTTTTGAAGGTGAGTCTGGGCCAAATTCTAGGGCTGTTAAATGGAAACAGCAAAGATTTACATCTATCATGCTGAACTTGGAAAGATTCATTATGTGCCTGCTAGGTACAACAAATAAGATAAAGGATGTGTAAGATTACCAAGCAAAAAGTCCCAGATGAGGGGACTTAATGTAATTAAGCCTGACTCACAGAGACATCCAATTTGCACCTAAATTCTTGGCAGTTCACAACCCTGTTCTGCTAAAATAGATGCCTAATTTTCTTGCAGAGTCAGGAGAGCCTTAGAATGCTTCTGTGTCGAAATATGTCCCAATTTCAAAGACATCTATGCCTTCTCCATGAGCTAAACATGGCCATTAAGCACTTGACTGATTCAGCAGCCACCTGAAAGTGAAGCATAATTTTGGCACCTTAGTAAAGTAGCCTTTATCCACACCCAAACCCTGACTGATTCTGGTCTTGCCTATGTTCTGTGAATGAATAAGTGATGATAGGGAAAACATTCTTAAGATCTGGGACACAACAAAGCTCAATTATACAAATGCATTATTAAGGTTGTGAAGACAGGAATTAAGAAAAAAGGTAATGCTAAATTTGAAGTTATCTGTGCAACTGAGATGTAAATCATCTAAATATGGAAATTAACATCGTGGCTGGGCCAGAACAGCAGTCTATTCACATCCTGCAGTAGTTCCTGACTAACTAAATCTTGGGAAGTGAACAATATTAGTAAACAATGTGATATGAACTCTACAGAAAGAAAGTTTTTATCAGTTGAAATATTTTACTTTTGTTTCACAGATTATTTTTTTAATTTAATCTGTTTGCATGCTATGGTTATATAATGAAAAATATCAAATGGTAAAATAAACTACTTTCCATTCTAGAAAAAACAAACTTGACTTTCTAAAATATCTAAAGGCTTAGTTTTGGTGGTGATTTTTTGTGTTTGTTTTTTTTTTTCCCTGTCACAAATTGTTACTGGACTAGGAACTCACCCTGATTACAAACAGTTTTGATACTTCAGTACTTCATGTTTTCCTAAAACTTCCTGATCCATCCCAGGAATGACACAGTACTCAAATACAGAACTACACAGATTATTTTCTTCAGGATACTACATATATTCAATTCACTAGCATTGTCCAATTGTCACTTAACTTGATGTTTTGCTAATCTTTTATCATTGGTGAAGCTTTACAAATGTCAGTTTATTTCCATTGTGGTTTCTCTTTCTGTCAAATCCAGTTTGTTCATGGCATGTTTACATTACAAGACTAAAAACTTTATAAAGACATGAAGGGACCAGCACAGATCATTTTATGCTTTTTTAACAGCTGATCTTGCACCTTTATGCTCTAATGAAAAACATATATTTGCATATAGTGTAATTCTTTAGTTCCTTTGAGGGTGTCTTAGCTCTCAATAATGACATTCAGGAAAGAGATACTTAGTCTGGCACAAATGTAAGCCTGGCATTAGCTCAGGAGAGGACTACAGCCAATTAATTAGGCACTATGCCCAAGGTAACAGGCCTTATATTTTGGATGGACTTTATCTCACCTAAATGCAGCTGTCTACAGGCTAGGAGTCTCATCCAGCACACTCTTCTAGGTAGCTCTGTAGTCAGAAGCAAAAATGACAGCCCCTGGTCTTTTTGGCATGTATCACTGCAGGAAAGCGATCACCTTTTGCTTTACTTTTCACTGATGATGGCTGGCATCCAGGTGACTTACCATACTTAATTTGGTTCACATAGAATCACAGGGTGGGTGAGACTGGAAGAGACCACTGGAAGTCACCCAGTCCAACACACCTGCTCAAGCAGGGTCCCCCCAAGCACGTTACTCAGGGTAGTGTCCAAAATACCACATCTCAGCTATAGTATCTCAGACTACATGTTTTATTTTCAGATGGCTGCAGGAGCACAACAGCCACTGGACACAGGGCTGTACTGATTCAATTGCTTCCACTCACTCCTGAGCTAGTTTGGTTTCCTGGCTTGGACATCTCTTCTTTGTGTTCCCTAACTCCACAGGCAGCAGAGAGATGAAAACTAATGGCATTAAGAAGTTCTTGTGGCATTACATCAATGTCAGTCAAAATCTTTAGCAGGACTGAAATTTCTAGAGAAACCTACCTTTCTGCTGCTTGGAGAAGCTGGGGAAAGGGGCTGGAAAGTTGGTAACTCTGTTTGTGGTGGAACAGGCCTGGCACAGATGTAACATGAAAGAGTTTTAGTTTCAGTGCAAGTCCTTAGCATGTGTCAGATAAGCCTGATCTTTCTCCAGCTGCTAACTTGCTCAATCTAAGCAAATAAATACTTTCACTGGGATGACAAATACTTGTTCTTAATGTAAGAAGCATTATTTTAGCAAAATTTCAGGTCCTGCCACACAGCAGAGGTCGCAGAGAAAAAGCTATTGTTTTGTTTATTTGCCAGGAACAAAAGTTATATTCTTTGAAATTTCCAAGTTGCAAAGGAGAACATGGATTGAGGCTTCCATTAAAAGTGTCAATTTGAAGGATAAAAATTTGAAAAAAAACAGTTTAGTGCAGAAAATATGGCAGTATAGTGGACTTTAAGGGTGGTCTCATGACAGCAGTCACTTTTAAAATCATAGTCCATTAAACCTGTTTATAATAACTTAGTTGGTAAATCTGGCCCACAGTGGTAAGCAGGGCAATTAAGTGTAGGCAGTGTAGACAATTCCCTTTGGCCCTCAGAATTTCTACTTGGCACATTCTCTTTCTGAGCCTTAGACCTTTCCCCACTAGCTGCCATGTTCCCTCTTCTGGCTTCCCCCTATTCTTCTGTTTCCATAGGTTCTGCCCAGCTGCTGTTACCACAGACCCATTGCTGCATCTGCATTGGGAAGAGAAGACAAAGCAACTGTTTTCATGCTCCCATTCAATGTTTTCATGCTTCAGTTCTCAAAAGTCATTCTTAACTTCTGCTCAGGTTCTTTTGGTGATTCTCATATACAAAATACCCATCAGGGAAGAGGGTAGCTTGAATTTTATTCATCTACATATCATCCTTCCATTTAAATATATTTTGAAAGACTAAACATTTGACTAGCTCTTTACATGTCTCTACAATGCACATACTTTTTTTTTTTGCATTTTTCTGTATATTTGTAGTTCACCCGTAGGTTATCTCCCTCTTTCCCCATGCACAGCCTTAATAAGCCCATTAAAATGTTATGCTGTTTACTCGACTGAAGCTCTAGAGTCCTCATGATGTTGCTGGATTATCTGATCAGGAACACATGCCCGTCTGTTTTCTGTGGCTCTCCAGCCTTGAATTAATTTGACAGTTTTTCTGCCTGCCATGTAAATCTCATGCAGTGGAATTCAGTGAGAAGTGGGCAACAGAAGTGAGACTGATTTAAGCAAGAAAAGGCCATTCAGGTTCTACTTGAGTTTCCAGACTAAAATGTGCGCTCCACTATGACCCTGTCAAAAACAGTTTGGGGCATGGAATATGTCTCAGACTGTAATTTGTAACACATTGTATAATAAGTTAGTGATTTTTAAAATTTGTATTCATTGCTAGTTAGGACTAAGAGAAGTATTTCTTCTGTTCATAGTAGTAATAGAAAGATGACAGCCAAAACAAATAATCCAAAAGTCTGTTCCATGATAGATTGTCCTCAACAACATTTTCCAAAAATGCTACATGGTCATTGGCCTTTGTGTGTAATGAAACTCCAGTCACAAGCCCCCAGCCAAGAAATGCTTGCTCTCACCAGGTGACCTAGTTCCAAAAGAAAGAGACAAATGTCAAGCAAAGTGAAATTACATACCTCAAAATAGCTAAGATACTTAGCCTTACAGGGAATCATGCATCTTCCAAATTCTGTTGAGTCTTTCCTACCCATGGGTAGCCACACATCTAGCAGGTCCATACATGCTATTGGTGATTTTTATAGATGAGAAAGCTAAAAACATTAGATTTTCTCAATAACCTTAATGCCAGTGCAGTATGACACAGAGATGGCAAGTGTGGGTAAACCAATACAGTCTGCTGGACAGCATGCAAACAGGATAGCATGGGGATGGCAAGAGGGGCACATGCTGTGTTATTGCAAGAGTTACCCTTCTAAAGGAGGCATCAAGTGTCAATAAACACGCCTGAGCAATACTAGCACCTCCTGGCACTGCAGCACTGGAAGGGAGGGAAGCAAACTCCGGACCGGTGTCTACCAGTTTAGTTTTTCCTTCTTGCTCTGACAGGCTTTCCCAAGACATAAATTGTGGGCTTAAAGTAACAGTAACAATATTTATTTTAGTGAGGGCAGTACTATCCAGCTGGAAGACTGAGACACCAGTGGGTTTTGAATTCAGTGGGAATTTACTGACCCTAGGCCCTGTCACCAGAATTCCCATTAATTGCAGAAAGATATTCTGTTCTTCCAGCAGTTCCAAGAAGCACAGCATGCTAGAAGGACCGGCCCTGCATTGCTGTAAAAATAACTGGACCATCTATTTTCAGGCATCAGTTTTTACATTTGCACATATAAGACAGCACTATAGCTTTTCAGGTCCTGTGAGTGCCCCTTTACAGATGGAAACACCTGTTTAATTTGGCAAACGCCTTTCCTGACATCAGACAACTGGGCATTAAGCAGCTGGAGTGACTTCTTGCCTTTATGACCTAGAAGGACTATTCTTATCAGGGCTGCTCCTTACAATGCCTTTTGGAGCTATATGGAAAAGATGTCTAATTGCTCAGAAAAAGGGGCTTCTCTGGCAAGAGGAGATGCCAGGCGGTTGGAGAAAATCCAGGATAAAAGACCTAAGACTGAAAGGAAACATATTTGGCCTCAAAACCATGATTTTAAAAGTCCTTAAGTGGAGATATTGCTTGAAAAATGTGGGAAGATACAAGATTCTAGTTTACTAGAATTTAGTAATATTTATTGTTTTCATTTTTCTTTCCAAAGCCAGTGTATTTATTTGTGCAGTGGCTCAGGTACTTGGTAAAACTGTCATTTGTATTTTTTTGAAATCTCTTTGCAAAATTTTGCACTGAGAGGACTTGATATGAAAACTAGAATCAGCAATTTTGTCATTGCTTATGTTTGCCCTCTATACTGGCTGAATCCCTGTTTTCTATTCCTCATGTAAGAATCATCAATTTATTTTCCCAAACCAAACTGCCTTTTAAAAACTACTCCACACACCTCTATGAATGTAAAGCAATCACTTGGGCAAACGGAAGCTTTTCTAAAGCAGATGTGTTGATAAGAGACATTTTTAGAACCTTGTATCTAGTCTCCTTTGTATTTTTCTGAAATTCAGTAATCCTCTTCCCCACTTAGCTTAGTGAGTGGCTGACCCAAAGCCTGCAGAGGTCAGGGAAAAGGCTGCTTCCAAAAAAGAGTGAATGGTTACAATGCTGCAAGAAAAGGGGAACTTGGTGGTGTAATCATTTCTTATTTGTACTCTAGGCAAATGATATTTGATTCCAGAGAGTACACATGAGCCATATGATGCTACAAGTGAAGTCACACTGATACTTTGCCATAGACCGAAGGAAAAAATCAGATATTATAAGACTGTAAGAGCTGACATTTATGTAGACAGATGTGGATATATATAGGCAACTAAAACATAAAAACTGCATTTGCACTGGGTGTCTAGGCTAGTTGGCAGTCACCAGAGATTTGTAGACATATTCAGGGGATGTTAATGTGTAAAGGCAAGGATGTGGATCAAGCATCTCCACAAAGCAATTCATTCCTCCTTTCCCTGTTGAATGTAAACAGCCTAGGCAAGGAGCTTAAATTGGATGTGTAAGACCTAGGTGGTTAAAACTTGGTAAAATTCATCTGATCTTGTAACCTGGAGAAAGGGAGTGCTTTCCTATTTGTACAGCCTTACTGCATTGCAGCAAATGTGGAACTGGGAGGTTTTTTTGTGTATTTATATTATAAATTGTAATAAACTAGGTAAAAAGCAGGTTTATATCTGTAATTGCTAGGACAGTAACTCTTGCACACAGAGATTTCAGTGCACAGTTCACTTAAAAATATATTAAAATAAAAATAAAGGGACTGCTTCAAGCTGATTAGTGCAGGAAATATGTAGGATGAACAAAATTCTCACTTTTATCACCTTTAGCGTCTGACAGAATAGCAAAGCTCAGTGAGTCACCCTCAAACCATGCAAGATCATATGCTTCATTAGGCAGGAAACACAGATATATCTCCACTGATACATAATACAGAGCGGAGTATTAAAACGGATATATATTTGTTCTATTTATATTCTTACTGGCTATGTGCAGAAACTGAAACACAGCCCCTTCAGCTCCAGGTGGTCATCAGGTATCAGGAAAATTCTCACTACCCAGGAGCTGTCTCCTTGAGCTAACCAATGTGGCTGAGGTAAAGAAGTCAAGGTTCAATAGCCACCTTTTTCACCCTTAACAAAGATATGTCATCAGGTGTTTCTTTCGAATGTGCTCGCCGTGGGGCTTATCTTTCATCCACGCCAGGAAGTCAGCCAGTCTTGCTTACTGCCACATACATTGTGTAGCAGTGACAAAGGACAGAGCATGTACGAGAAAAAAGGGAGGATATTACTGAGAAGCAGCAAATGTGGCTGGACTTCTAAATACCTTACCATACTGAAGGTGCTAAGCATCATATGGGATTATGTCACCCGGAATTAGTAACGTCTCAGGCTGGCTACTTAGCTGGTGTAAATTGGTGGCACCCCACCAGTTTAAATGGAACTTCATTAATTTGTGCTAGCTGAGGGTCTGGCCCTGAAATAGCTGTAATGTAAGATCAGCATCCCTAGATCAGTTTATTCAGTCTCAACCAATCAGCTTTTCTACTGACATTCTTTCTCTTCTTAAATGTTGTCACCTTCTTGAATTTAAACACCAAAACCCCCTCATCTGCTTATCAAGGCATCACAAAAATTTGCACCCTTCCAGGCAGGACTTCAAAACATGTTGTGAGCCCCCAGAGTTTACCAAGCAGGCAAGGAAAGGCACTCTGCAATCGTGAGGCAGGATCCATGGCCCAGCTGGGCACTGTGGCTGCCCTGCGGCGGGAAGCAGCCAACTGAGATGCTGGGATCGGGAAGGGGGAAGCACAGATTTTATCAGGTCAGGGCTGGTCTTCTCAGAGGAGGCTAAGCAAGCAAACTCTATTCTTCATTAGTATGAGTCAGGCGATCATTGTTTCTTGTGTCAGTTAACGTGGGGCTCTCTAGAGTGAGCTTCTGCCTATCCCCAGAGAGAGGTGCTGTAATAATTTTACCTGGAGTTTGGTTCAGATGTGCTTTACGCACAAGTTCTAAGCACAAGCTTTAAGCACAGCTCGACTAGGAAAAGTATCCAGCAAGGTCAAAGCCACAAGTGCCTGGGACCTGAGACATGTCAGTGCAAGTACAGCGCTGAGCTTTGAACTTGCCATTTTAGCTATCGGAAGTGGTCTGCCTGGGACAGCACAGACCTCAGTGGGATCCTGCTTCTCAGTGGGGTACTCCTCAACATGCACAATGCTCTGGACTGACAGAGCAAGCCTACCACATTCCTTGAGATAGGTTGTTAAAAACAAACTTGGGTAACTCTACACTATGCAGCAGTCTTCAGTGTAGACAACCGCTCAGAATTTAAGCCTGTACACTGACTGTCCAGCATGACTTCAGATTTCATGAAGGTGCTCCTTGGATGTCTCCTCCTTGGGGTGTTTTGTTGACTCAGCCCAGCTTTGCTTGTGAAATCTGAGGGGATCACATCACATGGTTTATCCTGCATTTACTCACGTATAACCCAGCATGACTGTACATCAATCAACTAATTTTAGCGATGTTAAAACTGAAAAGAAAATTATGATATATCATAAATATACTGACCTGCCTCTCCACTCCAGTTTGTCTCTATCTTCCTCCAATTTCTTAACATTTTTTGAAGGGAGGGCCTTCCAAAGATTATCCAGAATTCTCTGAATTGACTTATGGCTTCCCAGGGTGCTGGTTGCACTTCTAGTCCTTACATTTCTGGGGGAATTTCACAACATATCATGAATTTTTGCTTCACTCACTCATTTTTAGTATTTTTGGTCTCCATCTATTGTTCTGTTCCAACTATATGAGCAAAAATAATTTACTTCCTTTGCTGACTTACCTAACAGTTAGCATTGTACTATACAACTTGAGATCTTTGTGTAGCTTTGCCTTGTACAGCAGAATGGTGCTAAACTTTCATCACCACTGAACACTGCACTAAGAGATGACTTAACAGTGAAGGAAAGGGCACTTACATTCAAAAATGTCACTGTGAAATTGGCAATGTATCTTACACATGTCATGTCATAGGAGAAAGGCCATCAATATTATATTCTTCTTCCATCATTGGATATGATAAGAATATTCTGCAAAAATAGTAATTCTTCCTTACTGCATTCCCACAGCTCAAATAGTAAATCCAAGACAAGGTGTTTGATTTTTTAGCTCTTTTTTTTCTGTAATGAGAAACACAGAGGTGCATAAGCTGAAAGAGGATTATAAAATTTTACATATTCTGTAGTTCTTCAGACCTGTTGGGGAAAGAATTAGTAATGTATCTATATATCTGGTAAAAATATCTCAGTGACCTCATACTCACATTTGTGTAAACATCACCTCATCAGTTCCAGATACTTATACAGGAAACAAATCTGAATGCTCCTCTAGTGTTCTATACTTAGGCAGGTCAGCCGGCATATGTCTGGTCTGTAAATACCCAGTTTTACTTGGGTCCTTATTTTAAGGTTTCCTTCTTAAGAGTTTGCTGCAAATGTCCCCTCAGCATTTGCCTGTGTGTCTTTTCCAAAGCAACTTGTCCCTGAAAGTTGCCATTAAATTAAACAAAAATTCAATTACAAAGAGCTGAATTGGTTGGTAAAGGCTTAGTTGGAGCTGAATTACTAAATATGGCCATAATAGCCCTGAACTGACAAAGTGAGTATCAAATGATTTCTCATTGCTGTCAGTCACTGTGGTATGTGACCACAGTTTGCTCTGTGTCCCAAACCCCATCTCACTAACAGGTTTCTAAAATCAAAATTCTTTTTCAGACTTTTCCTGATAATATTTCCTATGCTAATGGACTCTAGCATGTGGAATAAATTTCCGACTTTGTAGCTTGGGGAGATGTGTGATTATGGTGACATAATAAATTGTGTGTTGCCTGGTGGAATAGCCCAATGCTTGTGATTCCTTTAAACAGATAACCCTGAATGTCACATGCTTAATTTTTCAGTTGTGAAGTAAAATGAGGGGGCAGTGTAATAAAAGAAGGTACACGTTACAAAAATAAATGAAAAAAAATAGTAGCAAAATAGTAGCAAAAATTGAGCATTTAGTTAAGAATTTTTATATTTTTAAAAAATTATATCTCCTGCAATAGATTTCAAGCAACTATGTATCTATGAACTACATCAAATTAGGGAAAAATGGAAAGTTTTTAAAAACATGAAAAACACAGTGGATTGCCAAGTTTAAGTTTCTAGAAGGGCAGAATACTAGAGAGTCTGAAGTCTAGACTAGTCCTCTAGAGAGACAGTATTTAATGATCTTGTAGATAGAAAACTGCCAATGTTACAGGACTCTTTAGCAGTATTATTAGCAGGATTACTACAGTGGTTCAGATTAAAATCACTTATCTTTATGCTTCTTTACAAGGAAAAGAAGCAAGTCATGTATTCATGACAGTATTGCTGCCTCCAGAGGTATGAACACTGATAAGCAACCTTCCCCAAGTGATTTGCTTAAAGTTCTGGTCCACATAGACAATAGCAGAAAATAAATTTGAATCATCGTTCTTATGATGTCACCAGAACAACTTTCTCCAACAGCTGTCTGATTTTGTTTGCTTTCTAATACTTTATGTATATTACTGGGCTGTTTTTTCATTTTTTAAAAAATATTTTCTCCTTTTCTTTTATCTTTCTTTTTTTTTTTAATGCAGATAGTGATATCCCATGTGCAGATTCAGACAGCGTTCTTTCAGCCACACTAATGGAAACTAGGAACCAAGAGGGCTTAAATTATTTGGTACTAGTCAAAGAAGGCAACCGAGACGAAGAAAGCATCAATTCTGCTGAAATTAGTTAAGTCTGGTTATTGCTGTTTAAGAGAGTGAAAGAGAAAAAACTCTTCAAAGAAGACATAAGCCAAGGAAATTATTCTGCATGTCATCATCATACTTACAGCAGTGTCAAAAAAAAAAAAGCATCTTTTTAATAAAACTACCGAAAACATAATAAGGTACAGAATGGTATGTATGAGGACAATACAGCAATTACATAGCCTTTGATTTTCTACATGTTATGGTTCAGGTGCTTCACAGGAAATAGTTCAAAGCCAAAACACCCAATGTATCAGACATCAGATGTATCAGTAAGGAATTTCATTCTTGTATTGATTAAGTTTATGCAATCACATATGCCTCAGGCACAAGGCAGTTCTTCCAAAATGGGAGCACTGGTATGCTGCGTCAAAGAACAAGCAGCTCGTTCATAACAGAACCAAACAGTTGAAGTCTAGCTTCACTGTGTAGAAGCAGGATTTTGCAAACTGAAAAAACCAACATAAATACCAAACTCCAAATCAGAAAGCAGCTGAAGAAGAGTGACCAGATTGTCCACTGCTGCGGGTGGTCTGTTTCCCTACTTAATTTAAACAAATGTTTGCAATCATCTTGCAAATTAAGTTGCACAGCAACCGATCTGTGAGTCTGGACAGTCCTGTTTTCTTACATTTCTTCTCCTTTCCTTTTTGAATGGTCATCATCCTTGTTTATTTTTTATCAGACTGGGTGAAGGAAGGTACTCTTCCTTCGTGTGTTTGGAGATCAGCTCAAAGTATATAATAAAATTTTATACAACGAATTATTGAACAGAAGACAGCGATAAGCTTTTTCTTTCATCAAGAGCATTAGTTTGCAAATTATACAGAGCTATTCACTGACATCTTTCAGGAAGCTAGAAACATGCTGTAATTTTATGCAAATATTTGATAATGGGGCACACTGGAGAGTAGTAAAGGTTCTATCTGATGTCAGAATGTATACTCCACTTCAATCAAGCTTCAAAAGTTTCTTAAGTGGCGATTCAACAGAGATGAAAAAAAATTTGGAGTCTGAACATTTTACTAAAATTAAATAGAAACTGAGATATTTTGAATTAAAATTCTTCAAGGTCCCTGAAAATGCCCTTTCAAGCATTTTACAAATATTTTTCTTCATCTACAAATCAGTGTAAAAGAGAGAGTTGCTAATAAATACAATTGCAGCATTCCACGATGCTCACCAGACCATGAGCAACGGATAAACAAATAAATATTGTATTATGTTTCCTTCCTGTTCAAGTGCTGCTTGATTGGTTGTACAGTGATTCCTTCCATTTCAGTAATTTAAAAATTACTAACGTTTGCTAACCTATGGCATGTGCTGGCCAGAAACCAGGTGTTCTGTAGCCACCATACCTGAATGTGTTCTGTGTGCATGGTTTCACTTAAGTCAAGAAGACTGCTCAGTCAGCAAGCCACAGACAGAGGTTTTGAACAGCAGGACTTCATATGATAGCTTTTACTTCAGCAGGAGAAGTACTTCAATCCTCCCAAAATTTTGTCGAGACAAGGTCTCATCACAGGCCTCATGAGCACCTGTGATGTGATGTCCCAAATCAATTCAGTTTGGTGTAGGTCTGCCTTAGAAAAGAGTAATGAAAGAGCCTAACCAACATGTGGTTAGTAGGTAAGATGAGCATCAGTGACAGAGAGCAGTCAGGAGAAATGCCCTTGAGGTCTTGAAGCAATCACAAATACACAAAGCAATACATAAGGAAAAAGTGGAAGGTAGCTCTTGCGCTCACATTTTGTAAGTGTTGCAAGACAAGCCTAGCTTTAATGAATAATTTAGCACAGCACGATGAGAAAAAAGTGTCAAGTTTAATACACTACCAATAAATGCAACCTTAGGATATTGACCAGTGATCTATGCCCTTTGTACCTGATAGTATGAAAAATGTATTGGACAGAATAAAAAATTAACTTATTGATCCAAATTTGAGGATCCTGATCTATAACTTGTTGAATGTGTGAATGTCTTCAGTGGAAGACACAATACCTACCCTTCCCATAATCACAGTCATCTGAGTCATGCTCGGTGATTGAGTATGGGCTCTGAGCATGGCCCTACTCATACACTGGCCAAAACCCTATTGTCCCTCCCTCATTCTCCCACCTTAGAGAAATAAGTATTCAAATGCAGCTATTCCTTTGAATTATGGTAAAGCTGAATTTGATGCAGGCAAACTTAGCCTCACTTGTATCCACCCGTGGTTCTACTTGAAGAGAGTTTCTTAATCCCTTATATTTCTATATCACCCTTCTTACACATCTTCATGATTTCACCTTCTCTGTCTTATTGAAGTGTTGCTTCCTCTCTTCGTTCAAACCTTTCCTGATTAATGTTTTTCTCAGCAACACTTACTCACTATTGGGAGGTCACCTCCTGCCTTCCAGCAGCCAGGCCTGATGGCAGTTTTCATGCTACTTTTTGACAGAGTAGGGAAGACACACATATAAGAGGTGATGAGAATGAGAGACCTCTTAAGGACATTCTGTCTTGGGCAGGGAAATGGGTACTACCTGTGTTTGCCTGTTTTTACCTACTCCTATCACAGACCAAGAGAATGAGTCAAGAAACCCTTGGGTTCAAATATCTTGACTTCTGCAGCTACAGGTATTTAAGTAAAGATGAATTTAAGAGTGATAATTGTAGTTTAAAGGAAATGCATGTTTATCAGAAGGATCATAAGTGAGATAAGGGTAGTGTAATACATGTGAACCCAATTTTCAGCTGCTGTAAATCAGGTTAGAGATGTTGAGCTAAGTTGATGTACAGCAGTATAAAAACTGTATCCAAGTGTTTAGATTAAATTTGTCTTGAGACAAATAGACCTATGCCCAGACACTTCCTAAAAAAAATGACCAATCTCTTTAAGTCTCCTCCATTTTATTGCTGAGCATGACATTACTTGGCATGGAATATCTCTTTGATATGAGTCATCTGCCTGGTTGTGTCCCCTCCCAAAGTCTTGTGCACCCTCAGTCTATTCACTGGGGAGGGGGTGTAGAGTGAGAAGCAGAAAAGGCTTTGATTCTGTGCAGGCACTTTTCAGCAATATCTAAAATATTACTGTCTTATTACAGTATTGTTTTAGTTGCAAATCTAAAATACAACACAAGATGAGCTGCAGTGAATAAACTCCAACCTACTACAGTCTCTAAGCTGCTGGGGAGAAGAGATGTGCTCCCAGGCACTGACCAGGGGATGCGCCAGGTGAAGCTCTGGGCCGTAGCCAGTTCTTGTCTCAGGCTCTTTGGTGTTTCTTGATTTCAGCACAAACACTGAGCAGCAATGGTGAGCATGCTGCCCTCATGATGCTACACACACAACCCACAAGTGATGGGCTCCCAAACAGCTATGGCTGAACTCTGAACTGTGCTTGGATTGACATGGATATATCATATGTCTGTAGCTGGTTTGTCTAGTCCTTCAACTACAGACTTGATATTCATATGAATGAGGGAAAAATATTCTACTTCTACCTATGATTAGAATTTCCTACAACCCAACACAAATGCCATGGTGATTAATTAATGTTTGTAAATTATTTGTAAATGTGAAGGGCCATGGCAGCTGTTACTGATTTACTAAGGCAGCATTTTCAGTGACATCAGATCTAAGTCTTCTATCTTTAGGTCTGCAGCCGGTGGTAGCACCCAGCCATCAGTGCATTTCTGTTTCTCAGAAGCTTGCAAGAGCTTTTGAGCTGGTGCATATTGATGACCAGAGCTATCTAAAACCTATGTACCTCATGCTTTCTATTTGGGATCCATGATCAGGATACTATGAAAGAAAAAACAATGTTTTATGACAAGAATAATGAGTTCGTATTAGATCAAAGATAAAATTATGGAAATGTGCATGCAGCTCAGAGATATGCCAGGCTCTAGCAGGATCATTCTCTGATCCCCATGTGCTACAGAGGGAGTGCCCAGTGACATAAGCTAAGGAAATGTGGCTGTCAAGAGCTCTGAAGGAAAAATTTATACAGCTTGAAAGGATGGTTTGTTGAGATATGAAAGGCAAAAGATATTTTTGGTTTTATCACATTGGACAGAAAAACTTGGGGTGTCAAGACAATTTCTTTGCCTTTTTTATATTTAACATTCAGGTCTTGTCTTCTGGGACACTTTACTGTCATTCATTCAGTGACATCATCACAAGATTTGGGAAACTTGAAAATTACTACCAGAAAAGCAAAAGGTTATATAACTACACTGCTAATACAAGTTTTTTCTCTTAGTCTTTGTTACCTGCAGAAACTCATAAGTGGTGAGGATAAGAACGGCAAGGGCTAAGTTCATCTCAGCATAACTTATCTGAGAACCTCAAGCCAGGGTTCAGCACTGAGACTAAAGTTGTTCCTTAGCCTTCCTGGTAGCCTAGATAAAAGAGACTAGTATCACTGCCTAGATCACAATGTCCCTCAAAATATGCTTCTCTCACCACTTTTGTAGAAGGGCACAAAGATCCTGACTTCAGAATCACTGCTTGCTTTCCATGATGCTTTTCAGCAAAGAAATTTTACCATCTATTTCCTCTAGAGGAAGAGGTTATTTCCTCTTTTTCTAAAATTTTCTTTGACATCTGTGCCATGCTGTCTGTGATGATTTGAGTCCTCAGGTGTGGCTTTACTGAGCATAACCAGGTGAAACTGATCCTCTGTAATTTGGGTTTATGACTATGCATTTAAATGGTCACTGTAAAGCCAAGTTTTGTTCTAGATTCAAATGTACCTCTTTCTACACAAAACTGATATTAATTCAGCTAGACCTGTAAAAGGATGATAGAGAAAAGAATGTCTGTAAAATAGCCCTGGCTGGTCTGTTAATAGTTAAAAAATTCTAATTCACTTTCATTTAATTAATTCTTGAAAATTTTTGTTATGTACACACTTCTAGTTGCAGAAGTTTGCATACCAGCTGGATTTCTCAAACAATCATGGCTCTATTTATAATGACACTTCTGATACTATGTTTTAACTCTAAAAAATAGCCAGAAACCCAGGCTACCAAAGCCAAGTGAAGATGCCAAAATATTTTTGTTATTGCTACTGACATAACTGATACTGCTGTATAAATAACCTTTTTTATGATGTGTTAACTTCTTTGTGTGACATCTTCCATTTGGAGGATGTTCATTGCTGCCTTCTATCTTTTACTGTAAGAACAGAGTTGTAAAATAACCATTCCCCGTTTAGATATTAATTGCTTTTGTAATTCTGCTGACGTAGCTGTATTTTCTTTCTGGAATAGAATAGAATCATTTAGGTTGGAAAAGACTTCTAAGTTCATTGAGTTCAGCCATCAACCCAGCACTTCCAAGTATACCAGTAAACATGTCCCTAAGCAGCACATCTACATGTCTTTTAAATACTTCCAGGGATGGCGACTCTACCACTTCCCTGGGCAGCCTGTTCCACTGCTTGACAGCCTTTTTTGAGAAGAAATGTCCCATAAAACCCAATCTAACCCTCCCCTGGTGCAACCTGAGGCTGTTTCCTCTCATTCTGTCACTTGTTACTTAGGAGAAGAAACAGATCCCCTCCCACCTTCTTACACTTGTTACTTAGGAGAAGAAACAAATCCCCTCCCACCTTCTTACAACCACCTTTGGTAGTCATAGAGAGTGATAAGGTTATTCTGGAGCCTCCTTTTTGCCAGGCTAAACAACCCATTTCTCTCAGCTGCTCCACATAAGATTTGTGCTCAAGGCCCTTCACCAGTTCTGATGCCCTTCACAGATTCACAGAATCAAGGTTGGAAATTACCTCCAAGGTCATGAAGTTCAACTTTTGATCAATCACCTATTTGTCAACTAAACCATAGCACTAAGTACCATGTCTGGTCATTTCTTGGACACTTCCAGGGATAGTGATTCTGCTACCTCAGCAATCCATTCCACTGCTTGACAACCCTTCCATGAAGAAATTCTTCCTAATATCTGACCTGAACCTCCCCTGGCACAGCTTGAAGATACATCCCTTTGTCCTGCTACTTGTTGCCTGGAACCTCACTACAGCTTTGTTTCAGGTAGTTGTAGAGAGTGATAAAGCCTTCTCTGAGTATCCTCTTCTCCAGTCTAAGCAATCTCAGCTCCCTCAGCTGCTCCTCATAAGACTTGTGCTCCACAAGACACACCAGCTCTGTTGCCCTTCTCTGATCATGCTCTAGCACTTCAATGTCCTTATGTCCTTCTTGTCTTGAGGGGCCCAGAACTGGATTCCAGGCATGATCTCACCAGTGCTGAGTACAGAGGGACAATCCCTTCCCTGGTGCTGCTGGCCACACAATTTCTTACACAAGCCAGGACACCATTAGCCTTCTTGGCCACCTGGGCACAGCAGGATCATGTGCAGTAGGATGCCAGCCAGCATCCCCAGGTCTTTTTCCTCTGGGCAGTTTTCCAGCCACTCTTCCCCCAACCTGTAGTGCTGCCTGGGGCTCTTGTGACCCAACGGCAGGACTTGGCACTTGGCCTTGTTGCACCTCACACAATTGGCCTTGGCCTGTGGATCCAGCCTGTCTGGATCCGAGCCTTCCTGCCCTCCAGAAGATCAACATTCCCACTCAGCTTGGTGTTGTCTGCAAAGTGACTGAGGCAACACTCAATTCCCTCATCCATATCACTGATAAAGATATGAAACAGGGCTGGACCCAGTCCTGAGCCTTGGGGGACACCGCCTGTGACCGCTGCCCACTGTGTGTAACCCCAGTGACCGCTGCTCTCTGGGCCCGGCCATCCAGCCACTTTTTACCCAGTGAGCTGCGTAAAACCCTGGCCAAGCCATGAGCAGCCAGATTCTTCAGGAGAATGCTGTGGGAAACAGTGTCAAAGGCTTTATTAAAGTCCAGATAGACAATATTCACAGCTTTTTCTTCATCCACTAAGTGGGACATCTTGCCATAGAAGGAGATCAGGTCAGTCAAGCATGACCTGCCTTTTTTCATCCCCTGATTGTCCTGCATGTGCTCTGTGATGGCCTTCAAGGTGATCAGATCCATTCAGATCTTTTCTCCAGGGAATGTTTTCTGGAATGCCAAACTATCTCCAAACAGAAGTAAATTTCCGAGAAAAAGTTTTACAAAAATATCTTTTGAATTCTTGGATTCAATTTTATATTATGAGTAAAATACTTAGTCTTGATGGAAACAATACAAGAAAAAGTGGTGACAAAGTGACTATAGCTGCAAATGCCCTATAGTTACCATGTTTGCACAGTTGTGTTTTGGCTCAGATCAGAGTCCTACAGATCCTAAGTGGAATATATGTTTCTGGGGCATGGGAACAACAAAAGATATATGAGTTATAGAATAGCTTTTAAAAAACAAGCCTATGTACAAGGAGATTAGACTGTGAATAAAGTCTTATGACTGTTATTCTAAGGACTATGCAAATATAAAAATTGCAAATTCTTATCTGATCTACTTTTTTTTTTCAAATGGCAGAAGTGTCAAGTCATGTGGCAAAGGAAAACAATAACATTCCCTTGGAAATGCACTCCCAAAGAGTGTAAACAAAATCAAATAAAAGTTCTGTCTTATATACAGGATTTGCATTTTCTTAGCAGAATAAACTCTCTGCCTTGACTCTCTGCACAGTGAAGTGGAGGTCATGGCTAGTGACAACTGGGAGCTGTTCCTGGAGGCTTTCTTGCCTTTTTAGGTTATGAGGGTCTCTGTGTGTTTAGGATAATATGATTGACGGCTCCACTCCGGCCCCAATTAGCACCCTATAATTTATTAGCTTCTGCTTTCAGATTATGCGCTAACTTCACAAATATTTCAACCACGGAAACAGCAGCTATCAAGTGTCTCTTTCCTGATCCAGCTCACTTGGACTGCAGTTAAATACAAGGAGGGAGCTGTGTAGGTCTGTCAAGAGAGAATAATCGTTTGTGTCTGTGTGCAACTGGGGCTGTCACAGTTCTTTAGGACCCAGCTTCTGGAAAAAAAGGAGTTGTTCCACTGGATTAGAATCAGGGGTTAGGGCTTGTTTCCTGCTACAGACGTTCAGTGCAGGATTGTGACCAATGCACTGGCTCTTCCTGAAAGAACTCTGTCCAATTCTGTTTATCATGTAAATACTGACTCCATGCAAACAACATTGGCAGGAAAGTTTGTGTCTCTCCTAAAACTGTTCCTTTACTCCTTGCTACTGTGGTGTGGGGCCAGAGTACTAAGTGCAGAAAGGAAGAGCCTGGGTGAGGCAGGAGAACAGAGAGGGGATGAGATGCAGGGTCTGGGATGGGAACAGAAGGCAAGGAGATGAGAAGCAGAGAAATTGGGGTGGGTATGAGGGACGAAGGGCACTTTGCAGCTGTACTCGGGCCAGGTAGGGCAGAAGGAAATGTGCCATGCTACAGGGAGATGGAGTACCCTCAGTAATATCCAATGTAGTGTTACATCTCCTAACGGGACAGCACTCCTGCCAGGTTTATCCTGCCTTTACCATGAATGAATAAGCAACTGGCATACATCTAAAGAAATCCTCCTGTCCTTGGCCAGCCTGTGCTTTTGTGGGCTGCAGCCAAACATGGCAAATAGAAGCGCCCATGCATGAGTCTGGGGCCCAGGAGAGTGCACACCTGTACCCTGCACCTCTGCACCTCTGCACCGCTGCACTCCTACACTCCTACACTCCTGTACCCTGCATCCCTGCACCCCTGCACCTCTACACCTCTACACCTCTGCACCCCTGCACTCCTACACTCCTGAACCCTGCATCCCTGCATCCCTGCACCCTGCATCCTGCACTATTACACTCCTACAGTCTTGCACCCTGCACACCTGCACTCCTGCGCATCTGCATTTGTGCTCTCTGCATCCCTGCATTCCTGTACTCCTGCACTGCTGAATAGGCCCTTCCACCACCTTCCCTATCTCTTGGGGGACCTGATGCAGAGAGAGAGGGTGCAGGATAATGGGGACATAGCACCCCAGGGCCTCTCTGCTACAATTTGCACTTACAGCTCAGATGCACATTATTCCCAGGTTATACCTGGCTAAGGAGACAGTAGAAGGTGCACTGCAAAAGTAACTCCTACTCTATGATTGGAAATGAACGTGAAGAACCCAGGCTGAGTTGCTTGTCACATTCAGATTAGATAACAGTGTTACCATGCTGGGAACTAAATTAACAGTAAGAATCCCTAGACTGTAGTCCCAAATCTTGGGAACTGACTTAAGGAAAACCTTTTTTCTTTTTCTTTTTTTCTCTTTTTCTTTCCTTTTCCTTTTCCTTTTCCTTTTCCTTTTCCTTTTCCTTTTCCTTTTCCTTTTTCTTTTTCTTTTTCTTTTTCTTTTTCTTTTTCTTTTTCTTTTTCTTTATCTTTTTCTTTTTCTTTTTCTTTATCTTTTTCTTTTTCTTTTTCTTTTCCTCTTTTTCTTTTTTCTGTTTCTGTTTCTGTTTCTTTTTTTTTCTTTCTTTTTCTTCTTTTTTTTTTGTCTTCTTTTTTCCCTTTTCCAATTTTTTTTATGATCTCCTACTTGGATTTCCCTATGCAAAATTGCCTAGCATACAAAATCAATGTCTCACCCCTGAAAATAACCATAGGACTCTCTCCTTTCCCTGCTGCAACTGCTCCTCTGGGTGGCAGGCCTGGGAAGACGGCCAGGACACTACAATCCTCCACAGGAGCTGGCTCATCCTTCTGTAATCAAAAGGGCGCGTTAATTACAACACTTACCCAGAAAAAGATGCACAGCAACTGTCAGTTAGAGAACATTGCTGCATCCAAAGCCACCGGCAGCATTTTCCTCGCTTCCAAGAAGGGCCCAACATTTAAGCCCCAGCTAGATCTTGTCTTGTGAACCTAAATATGACTTCAAAGGGAAGGCGAGAAGGGTCGGCAGCTCCTGACCCAAGGAGGAGACAGGGCAGATACATTTCCCCAGAGGCGGCAGCACACAGTCTAGGGGCCGCAAAAGGGATTATACTGCCTCCATTTCACCCTCTGTCCCCTCCTCCCGTCCTCCTCCTCTGCTGGAGACTCCTATGGCAAACACACTGGAAAAGGAGATAAGAAGTAAGCAACACTGCCCTAAAGCTCTCCAACATAGAGTAAGTGTAGGAGCACGTATATGCATTTAAGAGTTTTGTGCTTCATTCTTGCAACTGGAGCCATACTGAAGCAAAAACCTCATTAAAATAAAGTGGAGACTTCATCCACAAATACCATGCCCTGTCCCCACCTCCATCCTTCCCTTGACAGATCACTTCAACCTTAGAGATGATTAAAACAGTACTCCTTCAGCCTTTGCTAATTTTCAGCTATTTTCAGACAGAGAAATAAATATCTGTGGTGAATACATCCAGAGCTCATTTTGGAAACTCCTTGTGGAGAGGACAGTCTTGCTATCGGGCAGCAGCAGATACCCTTGCTATGTCCAGCACTGTCATGCTCTGCAGCAGATGCTGTCTCTCTTCCTCCTTCGCTGGACTCCGCATGAATGGGTTTGAAGCTGTTTGTGTCTGTTTGTCTGTCCCAGCTGGGCTAGTCTATTTGTCAGGTGGGCAGCTAGACAGCACAATGTGGTGCATGACATTCAGAAAGGGACAGCAGGAGGATCTGCTCTTCAGACTGCAGAGATGGGGACTCACAACCCTTTCAGCGTATGACAAGCATGTGACGTAATATTTATGAAACAACTTAGAAGGGTTTGTTTTGTAATTCCAGGTTTTCTGCAAGCGTTCATGACTAAGGGAGTAATCATCTATGATGTAAAGAGGAATAAAACAGACTTGTAAATAAAGTAATAATAAATGTAAATAAAACGGCACAGAGGTCATGTGCACTGTTACTGCCTTAGAAGCTGTGGCCCCACTCCTGCAAAGACTAATGCCCAAGCCTTAAAGGTTGGTGCTGTGAGTGGTCCTTCAGGAGTCAAAATAACATAGAGTGAGCAAAACTGCAGGAATTAGCTAAAACAGGGCATGTGTTTTCAGGCTGCAGTCCACCCAGGGTAGGAGCATTTTTAAAAAGTTGTTTGTACTTTTAGCACCTTGAGCCGCTGTCTTGGTTTTTGTGTTTAGATACTTTCATGATGAAACAGTAAAAAATGTACCCACAGAACAAATGCCAAAACTAATATTCATGGATTCATTGCATACATTCTCATGCTTGAATACATTCACAGTCAAAATTAATTGTAAATGCCAATGTAGTAAATGACTCGTTTATGCTTACATGAATATTTCCAAATGTATTTGGGCTGCATCGCACAGCACATTAAGAATAGCAGAGAAGAGGGGAGGAAAAGAGAAAGAAAAAAGAAATAATTGTGCTGATGCATGAGCAATCATAAACTCAGATCTTTTTTTTTTAAAAAAACCAACCTTGTAAAGAGTCTGAAAAAGCCCTCAGGAAAATGCTCACAAAATGACCCTGCTAACTTTAAGCTCCTGTAGTTAAACACCATTTTCAGTTACTTTACTCCTGCAAAAATCTGGTGCCTTCTTCCTTGATAAACACCTCGGAATGTTTTTGGTTTAACAAATAATGTAAATTCTAGGGTCATTCCCTTGCCCTTTGCAGCTTATCTGGGCTCAGGCTGTTTGGAGGCTGAGGGAAAAACACCCATTGGTTTTGTCTAGCTGAAGAAATTACAAGTGATTGCCATTTGCTAAGCTCTGGCCAGGGCTTCTTGTGGTCAGCTCCTCACAGTATGTCACTCTGCTCTGTCAAACTCTTTCTGTTAGGATTCCTATTCTTTCCCAGAAACTGAGTTATCACCAAACCTAGGAGAAGCAATTTGGGTTATCCATAACTCCACTTCTGACATACAATGAACAGTATGCCGAATTATGTGAGAGTTTGGAAGGTAAAAACTCTCATCAGAGCACCAGAGTTCATTTTTTACTGCTTCTCCAAGTGTCAGGGGATAATGTTAGGAATTTCCTACTATATGCTTTAAAATTTGTCAGCTTCAAAAACATTGCATTAAGAAAAAACAAAACAAAACAGAAAAAACCCAAAACATAGCAGTATTGGGATCAGATGTTTTGTCTATGAAAAAGTCAGCTTTTAAGTATAGAGTAAGTGTCGTTTCTGCCCTGTTTCATTAATTATTCGTCAACTGGTAGTAACATTTTAATTTGCCACTGCAAAAGTAATTCTGTATTCCCCTCTTCTAGCAGAAGAATTATGGAGCAGCTCCATTACTTTAACCAATCTTACAGACATACCATGCTCTAAAATGTAACACTGCAATGGTCTTATATTTTCTTATCTTTTATATTTATCTCTGTGTATTTTACTCACCAAGAAAATATCTGCAGCTGTTAGGATTTCTATTTATCTTTCATGCAAAATAATAGATTAACTCACTTCATCCACATGAGAGATAAGTTTTCTACTTCATCCTGAAGTTTCCAATTTGCTTCATTTCTCTTATTTAGCTTTAATTCTTCATTAAAGTACACAGGGTGAAAGAAGGAGATATCTTTAATACAGCTTTGCTACTGTTAAATATCTAATTCCCCCTTTCAAAAAAAGCCCCAAACAAAACAATTACTAAAGTGGCAAAATGACAACAACAGGTAGACAAAGGGAAGTGTTAGAGGTAACTCAGAACTCATGTCCATCAAGTGTTTTTCGTTCTGGTGTTCCCTTTAAAGGTGGTTGGGTTGGAGGTGAGCCATTCTTCATCGGATTCTTTTCTCCTCCTGCTTTAAGAGGGTTTAACTTTCACCAGAAAATGTTTATTGTAAAAAGAAAAAAAAAAAGAAAAGAAAAAAACAAAACCAAAACCAAACAAAAATCCCAACAAAACACCAAAAAAAACAACCAAAACCAAACAAACAACCCCACCCCCAACCAAACAACTGTTATACAGCCAATGCAAATGTGCCAAATTCTGAGAAGTGCCACCTTGGTTTTCATCTTTCTGGGATTTAAGCAGTTGTGAGGGGAACAGCTGCATATCTGTAAGTCCAGGGCAGGTGGCCCCAGTCAGACACTTGCCACTCACAACAACAAAGCCGAAAAATCTGACCAGTTCCTTGATAGTCTGGAACTGTTCATGAGTTCCAGTTTCTTCTTTTTTTGCTTTTCTATAATGCAAAATAAAAATCCAGTTCAAAACTGCTGAGTAGCTTTCCCATAGTTGCATTCAAGTAATAACTTTCACTGCCATAAAAAAATATTCACACCACTAAAATTCCCCAATTTCCTTTGTTGCCTATATGAAGGCCAGTGGTTTTGCATCACCATCCATGGTTTCATTTGTCTCTTTCAGAGTAGTCTGGCTGCAGGTCTGGGGTCTGCTTAAATAGAAGTTCAATGTCTTTGGCTCTCCTCTTGCAACAGAACAAATTTCCTTTCCAAAATAAGTCTAAAGTATCACCCTTGCAATGCCAGGTCCTTTTAAATTCCGTTGTCTTTCCCCGAGCAGCAGGGCCATGGTGGGCTTGGAAAAGGGCAAGGGGGGATCTGAGAGTCTTTGAGTCAGCACATCAGCTCAGGAGGGATCCACCACAGAAAGAGTAACGGCGAGCTGCAAACCAAGATCAGAAGCCATTACAAACTGACCCGAGTTCAGCTCCGAATGCCACCACTTCTAACAGGTAGAGAACTACAGGGGAGAGCCAGGGGAAGAGGACTGAAGGACAGCTCTAAAACCAGTACAGGTCCTTGCTTTTGTCCTGAGGTTGCAAACCTGAGAACGGAGAGAAGAAAAAAAAAAAGGGAAGAAGAAAAATAGGTACAGGCATTTAGGAATAAAGGAAAACAAATTGCATTCCTTGCCAGCTGAGATCAGTTTAAAGTATGGGATCTCCAGAGCCCCAGAAGGCTGTGAAACAAGGAAAGGACCCAAACCAGACTGGAGAAAGGCATGTCCCTCCTGCTTAAAGTGAGGACACCATAAGGAACCATTAGTGGCTGCAATAATGAAACCAGCATGGAGCAAACTTTCCTTCCCTCCAAAACCACTGTCTTAGGATCTGTAACTGCTGACTGTGCCTGTGTACCCATTTTTGTCAGCACTCATCCACAGCCTTGGTTTCAAACACCCCAACAGGCACTACCAGGGGAAGATCACTGTCTTTTTTTTCAGCAAATGCAATTGTGCTTTCATCTCGAAAACTGTAAGGAAAAGGTAAATAACGAGAGGAGCTAGTTCATGAACCTGCATGATGTCTAGAATTGACCTCTCAAGGTAGCACATGGATGGGGCCAAGCAGTGACCTTTGGGGCTGCTCCATTCCAATTCCAGCTCTTGCTGCTCAATGCAGGAGCAAGACCAGGGACAGGACAAAAGTAGCTCAAAGCAATCTGTAGCCTCAGGGCATGTTTGAAGGCATCAGAAATTCAAATAATGTGGTGGAGATGTGAACTGTTGGCCTGTCCTGTCCCATCCTTCCTTCCTCTTCCCCACTCGCCTGGCCTGAGAGCCCCAAGAAGAGCACCCAGGGCAGAGCTCAGGTGTCGCACATGGGGCTTCCACTTTCACTTCATTCCCCCACAGCAGAACTTCAGCCACCTCCCATGAGTCTCTCCCTACTGCTGTGGACGGTGTGAATCAGGGAGCAGAGTGCCGCTGAGCCAGGGGACCTGGAGGCGCCGAGGGCAGCTCATTACCTGTGTCCACATTGAGGCCAATGCTCTGTGCCATGTCTCCTGTTGCGTTGGGGAAGGGGCCCGGTGTCGTCCAGGCTGCGGCAGCGCCCGCTTCGCTCTTGCCCAGTTCACAGTGGGGGCTGACTGGTGTGGATACAGAGGCAGGGGTGAGGCGGTGGGGGCGGACGGAGGCGGTGGGCACCAGGAGTGAGCCGTAGCGGGGGTCGAAGTGGGGGCCATAGACCTCGTGCATGGCGCTGGGGCGGGGGTAGGCGGTGCTCTGTGTGCCAATGTAGGGGTGGTGGTGGTGGTGGTGGTGGTGGGCGTGGTGCCAGGGCTCGGGGCCACCCTGGTGCAGGTGGCCGTGCAGAGAGGAGGGCGCGTAGGGGTCGGTGGCAGCGGCGAAGGGCAGCTCACTGTGGGCAGCAGCTGCCAGGGGGCTGCTCAGGCTGGCTGGGACTGTGGAGGGCTGGTACGTGCTATTCCAGAAGGATGGCGGGAAGATGCGCTGGCTCATTGGGAAGGAACCATCTGGGTGAAGGAAATGGGAAAGAAAGTCAGCAGTGAGCACACCCCACAAGTCTTGATCTCTTTTCCCTGAACCTCTGCCCCTCCCTGATCCACCCAAACCAGTCCTTTCATTCCTTTTATTCCACGATAAAAAACTGGCAAGCATAAGAATTTGCTCCAAACAAGTACAGATTCTTCTCCAACTAAAAATCCAAAACACCTAGCCTATGGCTTATCCGTGGAACTGCAACTATATCCTCCAGCTTTCTCTTACTATGTAGATGGGCAAAAGGTTGTTACCTAAGGCGAGAGAAACTGAGTGAGAGCTACTGTATACCACTTACATTTTCAGGATTGGGTTTTCCTTGTTTGTTTTTGTAATATTCTCCTTGTCTAAGCATTTATGCCCAATGCTTTCTGGAAGGGGGCTGCTGCCTCAGTGCAGTTGCAAAGTGGGCAGGAACAGTGAGAAATATGACTAAAATTTAAATTACTCAAATATCTGGGGGCAATTCTCCATCTATTACAGCAGTCTGTTTCTTAGATATATTGTAAACATGTTTGGGGAGCCCTCAGCAGAACTTTGGAGATTGGAAGGGCAAAGGACAAGGACCCTACATTTTCTTAGCCCAGTTAGCAACATGCAAGATGGAACTGGTGATTATTAATAGCACAAATGGATGTTATGCATGATTAATTGGAAATGCATTCTGTTCCTGAAAGAAATAAAACCATGCTCTTAATACTTTTTTTCCAGGAGCGTAAGTCAGCTCTGAGCCTTGAAATTGCATGGGAGAAGGAGGAGCAGCTCATGATGAGCAAAAACCTCCTCTACTGCCATTAACTCTAGCACTGGATATATCTCATCCATTAAATATTCTTAGACACTACAGACAGCAATCCATGCAGGGTCTGGGAAAACCAGCCCTGGCTAAGCAGGTGGCCCTGTGAGGGAGGGTTACTAAGACTGCCCACAAGGAAGTGCCAGCCCTAACTCTCTGGCAGATGGAGTGCGGGGAAGGTTACTTCCCTCTGCCCTGACTACCCTTGTGGGTCTGTCCAGTGTGAATCAGGCATCGATATGGAGAGCTGTGCATAAGCCACGGCCTTGGCCTTGACAGCACATGGCCATGGACAGGTCTAGAGACCATTGTTTTCAGAAACTTAAGAGTACTTGTCAGAGCTCCAGCAGCAATCAGGGTGGTGGTACATGCAGGGACACACGCAATCATTTTTTTTTAGAGGTGGGAAGATGATGAGATGGTTCCTACATTTGTTTTTCTTTGCTCCCATCACTATGACCACTCTAAACTGAAAACTGGGGCCAATGGGGAATACACTGGTCACATCCACAGTTTGGGTGTCACTCCTTGGCTAGTTGGGTGGTAAACCCCTCCAGGTAAAGCACCTGCAGTGAAAAGACAATTTATTTCCCCTGACCACATCTCAGGCTGCTTTTCTCTCGGGCCATGGCCCCACTGCGTAATCTGAAGGGCTTTATTCTTTCATTTTTTACCCTAAAAGGGCCAAGCAGCTGGCAGCTCCGAGCCCGGGATCCCAGGGAATGCTCGCAGGGCACCAGCCTCCGGTGAGAGGGAGGAGAGAGTCGAGATATGCAGCAGAGACAGGGAAGAGGTGCTGGTCCAGAGGGAGCCTCTGCCGCCCCTGCATGCCCCGCGCCCCCCGCGCCGCGCTGGGAACTCACCCCGCCAGGAGCCCGCGTTCCGCGCCGCCTTCGCGCTACCGAGGGAGAAGCTGCTGGGCTGGCTGAGCGCCCGGCTGAAGTGCTCATCCACCACGGAGCTAATGTCCCCCTGGAAATAGGTGAAGAGGACACAGCGGGAGCTGATGTACTCGGCCTCGGGAGGTCGCTCCTTCTCGGGGCTGCAATCTTCCTCCTTGATGCTGGCTGCGGGGTGGCTGGAGAAGGAGCTGCCGGCGCTGGCGCTGCTGCCGCTCTCCGGGGCTTCCTGCATTTTGGAGTAAAAGGCGAGTTTCTGCAGGGAAGGAAAGAAAACGGAGCCGGTCACGCAGCACACCAAGGTGCGCTGGCCCGCCCTGAGCCATCCGGCGTGAGGTGCCGAGCCCTCTCCCGCGGTCCTTCCGAGAGGATGCCAAAGTCTGGTCCTCGGCTGCCCGCAGTTCCCTCAGCATACACCACAATCCCCACACCCCCATATTGCCCTCTGTAATCCGGGGTCAGCGAAGGGACTGCAAATAGGGCCGGGGGACCGAAACCCACAGGTGACGAATGGGATGGAGCAAGACAGCCGCTGGGTGGGGAAGGAGCGGCCGGGAAGGGGTCACACCGCCGGCTCCCCCGCACCAAGCCCCGCACATAAAGGCTCTTTGCAGCTGGCTCCGGAGCGGACGGCGGCCGCCAAGGGGCTGCAATGCGGGGGCACGGGCGTGAGACGGCCGAGCACCCACGGAGCAGCACCGGCAGCTGGGAGAAGGCGAGAGCCGCTCGGTCCCCGGCTCCGAAAATCTATCTGGTGCAACGAGTGTCCTGTAACTCGCAGCGGCGAGGTAGAAGGAAAGAGGGGGAAAAAAGACCGACGGTCTCAAACACACTTCAGGGCAAAACTCAGCATTTCCCTGGACACCAAGGAGCTCCAAGTATTTACTACAAGATTAGTAAATTTTTGCTGGACTCTGCCGAGTGGGAAAACGGCGGGCGTTGTGAAGTTTGCCGGATGTTTCCCGTCTTTCTGCGCGTTAGCTTGTCTGCAGCTGCTGAGTTTCTTAGCAATAAGCACTGGGACGCGGAGCCCGGCTTGGCCGCTGCGGGCAGAGCCCTGCGGCCGGCGGAGGAAGAACCAAGGGGACGGGGCAGAGTCTTGGGCCAAGACACGCGATATATATTTGATAATGTCACTCGTCGCGACGACCGCCTTTCCGCTTGGCTCCCTGTTCGGCCATTGAGGTAATGATCATCCCCCTTAATAATGTCATAAGCCGGGGGTTGGGGGGGGTGGTGGAAGGGAAGGCAAGGTGGGGGAAGACATCATCTGCTATTTGCGACGGGTCCTGGGCCCCACTGCCGGGCCCTGGGGGCGGCACAGGGACTGCCACGCCGCTGGCCTCGGCCTGGCACTGCACGGCGGGGGCTGCATCCGCCCCGGGCCCGGAGCGCTGTTCTCTATATCCATCCCCTTCTTCGTTATGCTGAGGGAGGAAGGAATTAATTTCTGAAAGGGCAAGGGAAAAACTGGGAATGCAGAGGGGTTAAAAGGAAAGCAGTGTGCAGCAGGTGCAGCCCGGGGAGCCGAGCCTGACCCACGCGGGACCGTGCGCGTCCCGGCGCCAGCAGATCCCCGCGCACCACACGCTGTGCGTACCCGAAACATCCCCGCGGCCGGAGCGGTCCTTTTCTCGAAACCTCGGGATTAGCTGATACCCGCGACTGCCCGGGCGGAGCTGCACGCAGCGAGGCGGCGGGACGTGCCTCCAGCTCACGAAGCACCCGCGTGTCTCGCCGGCGACGGCCGCCGCCGGCAGCCGGAGGGGGCTGGGGGACTTCTCGTGGTCCCGCCGCCGCCAAGAGAGCCCCGGGAGAGGGGAGCATCCTGCAGCCCCTTGCTCCCCTTCGCGGCCGCGGTTTCCTCCGTCATCGCCAAACTGGGGAAACCCCGCAACCTCCCGTCTCTCTCGCCTCCTGCACTTCCAGAGCGTAACTCCGGAGCACCCCTCCGAGGCGGCTGTAAAATCTCTGCACCAAGCAGCTTCTGTGGCAGCGGCCGGGATGCCGGTGCGCAGGGGCGAGCGATGCCCCGGTAAGCCCTGTCGAGCAGCTCCCGACAGTCGCCACACACCGTGGACATCGCTACCCCGACGCGCCGCGCTCAGAAGTAGCCCGTCCCGGTAAAGAAAACAAACAAGCAAACATTTAAAAACAAACAAACAAGCAACGAAAGCTCCTAAAAATCCTTCTGAGGGTTAAAATCGCGCCCTCTCCCCTAAGGCATCCCGTAGTCCGTCGTTTGCCGCCGGGGTACGTACCCTGCCGAGCCCCGCGCCAAGGTGGGATGCGGTTCTGCTCTGCTCACCATCGCAGGCTCCCAGATTTCCCCCCCTCCCGTCCCCCCCTTTCCCCTCCCCTTCTCCTTTTCCCTTTTTCCTTTTGGTGAGGCCCCAGACGGCCATCCTCCAGACGATACCCCTCCCACCTTCTGCCTCTTCTCCGCTGTCCGCTACACGTACCTGGTGATAGGGGCTGTAGGCTGCTGCGAAGTAGGGCTGGGGAGGACCGTAGACCTGGTACATAACATCCAAACAGCTCATGGCTGGCCGCGGCCGAGAAGTATTTTTTTTCTCATCAACTCGCGTTCTGCAAAGTGGAGCAATGCTTCGGGGGAGGGAGGTTCCCGGGGGTTAAGAGGCACCACGCGCTGGTGGGAGGAGTGAGGGGGGATGAGGCCGCGTTGGGCTGTGCTGACACCCCCTCCTTGCCTTCTTTCCCTGCCTTCCTCCCTTCCTATAGCCCGGCTCCCTCCCGAAAATACGCCGGGACTGGATGGGCTCCCCGGACGCCGGGGGAATTTCAGTCCCGGGCCCGGGGGGTGGCAGAGGTGGAGAGAGCAGGGAGACCCTCGTTCCGCAGCCGAGTTTGCCCGGGAGCAGCGGGGCGGGAGGCGCAGGGGGAGCTCCGGCAAGAGGCTGGTGGGGTGCGGGGGGAAACCGGGAATCGGCGGAAGATAGGGACTTACCCAGCGAGCCAACCCATCTCCCACTGCTTTTTATTTTATTTCATTTATTTCATTACATTCCACGTGCCTCCCGTGCCGGGTGCTTCCCCGCTGTCCCCGGGGAGGATGCCCACACCGCCCCGCACCTCGTCGGCCCCCGCTCCTGGCCCAGGAGAAGTGGAGCTCCGGGAAAGGCAGGGATCTGGGTGACCCCATCCAAGTCCTACCAAGTCCGGAGTCTGCTGGAAAATGCCACCAC
Organism: Anthoscopus minutus; assembly: GCA_013399455.1. Lineage (NCBI taxonomy): Eukaryota > Metazoa > Chordata > Aves > Passeriformes > Paridae > Anthoscopus > Anthoscopus minutus. Next base: position 51,832 of record VWYI01042523.1, on the reverse strand, counting down.
TAAAGCCACAGGAGTTGAGAGGTTTGATAAACCGAAGGAGGAAAAACCAGCTGCTCCCGAGGAGGAATATCCCCTGAAACTTTTGAATGATTACAAATCCCGGGAACGGCGATGCTTTTGCATTTAATAGAAACCAAAACAACGCCGAGGGCAAAGTCACGTCAAAACAACAAATTATCGTGAATGTAAACTGGATCTACTCCCTGGCTTTCTGCTGAGTACGACACGCAAAGTTGTAAATAGGTGAATGTATCTTCACGGCTCATTTTAAAGGAGTTGCATAGGAGGCAAATTATTTTTTAACAGAGATGTAAGTTCTTGTATCAATATCAACCCTGAAATGTTCAGCTTCATGATATGGGTCACAACTACTGTGAGAAGAGACACATTTTGTTTTGTTTTAAGTATGTGCAATAAAGCAGAAAAAGCATAGAAAATATAAGAGAAAGAATATTACTCAGTTTTCAAAGGCTGATTGGTTACAAAAGCATTGGGGAAAATCTGAAAAGAATGAACACTCCGAATTTTGAAGACCTGGAAATATTTAAACTAATTTTATCAGAAAAACCTCATATCTAAAGCTAAGCATTGACTATATTTTGGGTTTTTTTCAAAATGAAATTTTTATATTCCAAATGCTAGAAATATTTTTGAATGCCTATCATTCACCAAAATCATATTTCAGTGCCTGATGAGCATGTTACAATGTTTTCTGCACCAGGTGCAAGGTTTAAAATTCATATTTTCTTTCTCCTTATTCTAGTTTGGTAAATTTGTTTTTCATACTGCAGTGCCACCTGAAACACTGTGGCTGCAGGTTCTGCCTCAGTGTTGCTCCTTCCTCCATCAGAGCCAATTTTAAGTTGGTGGTCAAGAAAATGAGGGGATGACCTTTGGGTATTAGGTTTTAAAATAAGAAATGTAACTTGTACTCTATAATTTTATTTCTCTTAAGCAGTAAGCAAATAGTCACAGTAGAGGGAGGGACTTACTCTGTGGCTGGTGTCCAAATTAAAGCTGTCAACTAAATAATAGCCCTTCCCTCCTCACGTTGGGAGACTGAGGAATCTCACTTGGGACAACGGGATCTCACTTCTCTGTGCCCCTGCTTGCGAGAGGTGTGGAGCTTTCCCAGCACATACAGACCTGTGCCTGTTTCAAAGGTAAGACTGTGCTGGGCAAGGTACCAAAAAAAGCTCATTTCTCAGAGGGTAAGTCTAATTAATACCTGCTCCAAAGACACAGCCTGCCTTCCTGCTCTCCAGACCAGCCCTTCACCAGGACTCTGTGCCATAGCAAAGGTAGGACCTGACACTGGCCAAGGCTGAGCATTCACTTGTGTGGGAAAACCCAACAATGTGTGTGACTGGGTGCTGTGCTGTGGCAGATGGTTTAGCTTGGAGAGCTTACCCTGGAGACCCTCTCCTTGAGGGCTGAATTCAGGGGTTTTACCTCATGCTCAGGTATATGCTAAGGGAATCAGGCCTGATGTGACTTGATATGAATCAGGTCTCTTCTATTTGTCTGTGAAATTGCAGTGTAAGACACAAGTAAACTCCTGTGTCATAATGCAGAGCAATACAAACATTCATGCAAATATGCTGGAAGTATTTTGCCTCTTTGGTGCATCTGTGAAATTGGGAAATTATCCTGGAAACCAAGGATCAGGAAATGTATTTGCTAATGATCTCACTTTGTATTTACAATTATATAAAAACAGTCTTCCTTGGTCTTAACTACAGAATTTTAGGTGGGTTGAGTCACATAAGGAATTGCAAAAGCTTGGAAAGAAACAGCTGAGTTACCTCAGAGAGAAAATTATGACAGCAGTAAAGGAAAGCACAATTTTAGAAAGGACATGGGTCAAGAACTGGCTGTGTACCATCACAGCTCTGGCATGGGCACTCTTAAGCCATACACTGGTAAATATTTCACAGCAGTAATATGAAAAGAAAATCTTGTTAGGTATAAAGAATGGTAAGTTCTGATAAAAAACAAGATGCAGAAATTTGCAGCTTGCCTCAGAAAACATTCCTATAAAGCAAGAAAATGTTATCTTCTAACTAAGCTGGAACTTCTTACAAAACAAGAATTGGGTACTAATTCAAATGGCTTGCCAGATAAGCAACCAGATCATGAAACACAACATCAACATTCAGAAAGACTGGGACAAAGACATGGTAGCACTGACCACATATTTGTTGCTCATCTTCCCTGGAAATCCTACATCCAGTGCCAGCATGCCAGCCCCTGGTGTGTGAAGGTTTGAGCACTGAGTATTGCGTTCACTTAAAGGATTAAGTATTTATCATCCAGAAGGGACATTTTTGGTTTTTCAGTCATACCACATGTATCATTCTTGCTGTTCATAATATACTTTTTTAGAAGCTCGGGGAGACTTTCACTGTTTCCAGTAAGGCATGCTTTTCCAAATAGAAGATACTATGAGGTGGGTGGAGAATCCAGCCCTCGCTGCAGCCGTTTGCCACGCTGCTTAGCAGCCTTCAGTGTTTTCCAGCTTGGGCTGGCTTGGCTTCAGCCTCCAGCTGTTGGTTCATGCAATGCCTTAGTTCACTTATCTAAACAGTCCTTTTGTATGTAATATTTTCTCTTACAAAATTGATTTTATTACATATAATATTTTTTCCTGCCAAAATAGATGGAGCTCCTTGACTTTCTTCTGCAATTCCTCTAATAGTTTTTGTACCATTTATTTGCAACTTACGCAATTTGTCAACATTGTTTTAAAAATGTTGAGGCAAGAATTTGTTATTTGTCTAACATTACTCTTGCTGAAGGCATACGCTAATTTAAAATACCTTTGCAACTGATGCTTATAACTGTTGGGGTTTTTTGCCATAACACAATTTAAAAGACACCATGCTGATGTGTTCTACCACTGTGATTACTGCTGTATTTTCGGTTTTGGTGCTATAAGTGCATAAAAGACATGGACTTCTTGATAGTGAGGAGCCTATGGTATTAGGAACCTCCTGGAATTTCTTCTAAATGCTCAGATACCTGACTGAGATTGCAAGTAACTAGGCTGAAAACTGCGATGATCCCAAGTGAGCCGATGACACCTGCTCATGATGCCTTGTCAAGTCATCTTTTCTAAGACATTTTCCACCATCTGTCTTCCTTGGTCATAGAAGTCCAGATCTTTAAACAGCTCAATTCATGTGCTGTTTCTTCTTGAGAATGCCAAGAGACTCAGCAATGGCCTCAGGTATTACCCAATGTCCCAGTTCTCACTTTACTCACTGGTATTCTTGTAACTATGTTACCTGCTGAATTTATTGGTGTGATTTCATTTCAACTTCCAAGTTACTGATGATCACCTTGCACAGTCCACAAACAAACCAAGACAAATATTCCTATGCAGTGTTCATGTGCTATACTCTTATGTGGCAGGAGTCGTATTTCTAAATTCTGAAGATTGTGTGATGATTTGTTTCTTGTATTTTTGTCTGTTTGCTGTGTGTATTACTTATACTGTGCAGGGCCTCCTCCATGAGATGATGAATTCAATTTCACTGGTCTTCCTATTCCTGCTCTCTACTTTACTCTCAATCTGCCTGTAGGACTCAGCACATACTTCATTTATAGCTGAATGCAATACTTGTAAGTTTACATGGGTCAAATTTGGCTGAAATGAATTAAGATGGATAATGCTATTCCTCTTTTTTATCTTGTCAGTCTTTGTGTTCCACATCCCTAAAAGCTTTTTGTTTTTTTTTAGGGCTTGGAAACAGTTACCATGGTGTTCTCAGGGATCTTTTTGAGGTCCAGCCTCTGGGTCTGTATTAATGCACAAGACTTTAGGCTCAAGAGCTTCTGTCTTGGTAGTTTCTGTGGATACTGGATTAACTGACATTAAAGATAAAAATCAGTATTATAAATATAGTAAAACACAAAATAAAAATCAGGGGACACCCATCACTGACTTCACTGTCTCCTTCACTGCCCTGAAAAACCTGTGTTGCAATCTCAGAGAGCTTATATAGTTAATTTTGACCTTCCTTTGAAGGTATGATACTTTTCCCCTTTTCCTTTTTCCCCCATCCCTCGAGGAACTAACGGTTAGCTGCTAATTAACCACGCACACAGACACTGTTTGGTGTGCGCTTGTACATGCGGCAGCACGACTGCTCCAGTGGCACGCTGTGCAGCAGCTGGAATGTCCGTGCTGATTTTTACTCCATGATGTATTTCCAGGGGAGCTGCAGCCCAGCTCGGGGTGCAGCATCTGGTGTGTGTCACTCACCAGTCCTGCCCAACCCTGACGGGCCAGAGGCATCACCTGTCTCTCCTCTACTGATGGCGGCAGATGAAGAGATCATTGTGCAGGGCTGGAAGGGAAATCCAGAGCTGTCATGAGGGAATACATTCACATGCGTGAGAACACACTGAATGCATTGAATTTAGGGCTTGGTTTTGCAAAAGGAAAGTTCGTGGAAGTTTTTTCCCTAGTCAGCATAGGAGCAGACTCAGTTTTGCCCTCCGAGACAGGCAGCAGCTTATCTGACGCAGGTGTTCTGGCACATTCAGATCTGAGCTGAATCAGTGCATGAATTTTCTCCCTCAGCACGGAGCCACCAGAAAGTGAATCTGGCTTGTTCTGAGGTTCATTCACTAAGACATATATTTTTTGTATTTGCATATAATATCTACAATACACATTTTTTCTGTGCTCAGAACAGGAAGTTAATTTCAGTGAAAATTTTCCTTAACAATCACCTCCACAAACAAAATAGGGGAGATCTTTGTATTATTTTACTTTTTTAAAATTGCTTTCATGTGAAAGCAGAAAAAGGCCATGTCTGCACTCTTTTGAGGTTTCTTAAGCATCAGCCCTATTAATACAGGCACTAAATTCCTGATGTAGCTGTGATATATAGATCCTCTGCAATGTCCAGTCTCAGTGGTTATGATTACACTGTCATACCTTTGCAGGTTTTGTTTTGAAAAAGAAAGTGGTTTTATAAAAAAGCTTTAATTCCTGTAAATGCTTTAATTTTAGAATAATCTTTCTTTCCACTGCTCTAGATAATATTTCAGGCAGAGGGAGGTAGGTGGCAGAGGAAGACTGCATCTTGACAGAGTAAGTGGCTCAATGAAAGGAAACAACAAGAAAATCAGGTTTTCAGCAGAGCACAAACAGGTAAGGTATGTGTCTTAATGTCTGTACAGACTTTAGTATCCTGCTATCAATATGAAGCTGGGATGAGGAAAAGAAAGGCTCTCATTTACTTCCATTGTTAAGTCTTCCTCAAGTGGAAACTTTTAATCGCTCAGAGTGGGCAATGTTATATGATACAGAAGGGGCTCACTGCTTCACTTCTGCTTTATTCAGTGTGGACTTGGCTCAGCTTTGAGAGAATGACACTAGAAAATGATAACAGAGTGTATTTTAAGCAACAAAGTTGCAAAATAAAATAAAAAGAAAATTCATAGCAAAATACTGGAGGTGGAGCCATGCTACTGGGAATTGTGTTCTCATTGCCTGGAATTACCCCAAATAGTATAGCTCCTGGATTAAGTGTAAATAGGGGTGATTTCAGGGCCTGGAAAATATCCTGACTTTATGAAACTGAACAGAGCCTACAATAATTTCTTTTTTTTAAAAAAGGTTATATTTAATAGAGAATTTAGTCTTCATAATTGCAAAATCCAACTCCAGAAATGAGGCTGGAAAAACAAACAAGAAGGAGAAAAACTTATAGGAAGCCTATAAGAAAAGAATGAACAAACATACTAACACTACAGGTATACACTGTGTGAGGGAGGAGGGGACAAAAGAAGAAGTAATTTGATTTTCGTAATATCTATATATTGCAGTCCAGTCCATGAAACCAGTGTATACATAGTCATAATTTAGCCCAGATGGGAATTCTGACTTTATTTCATATTGGCATCTGTGTAAATTTACCTCTTTTAATATGGAAAGATATTAGTAGGCAGATGATTTATTTGTAATTAATAACAATGCTCCAGACTCTATTGAGGAGTATTGAGGACATGTAGTTTGTGCCCCATGCCGTTGCTTGTACACAAAATTATTAGAATGGGGATGAATGAAACGAAATCCCACACAAAAAGCACATCCTCAAAGGCAAATCATAGTGCTCATATCAGGGCTTGGGTGCTGGGATCTTCACGCAGCATGGTCGTGCTTTTTAAAGAATCTCTTCTGATGCTGAAGGCAGGCACTTCCCTGAACAGCGAAGAGTTTTGCATGTGCCTGTGAATCAGTCTGTGAGCTGGCACAGGAGATAAGATCCCTGAGTGTTGTGGTGGATTTGGGAATTTATTCCAGTTTCTATAATAAGTTATAATGGTTTTGTCCTGCTCCTCCCCCCATGCTGAATGGTTTGTTCTACCTTTCCAGAAAATTCTGTATTCCTACCCACACAGCTGTCATTTTCCCCAGATCATGCCCCTTTCACTGTCACATCACCCATAACTCAAACCCTGTTTCCAGAGAATCCCCTATCCATCACCCAAACCACTCCCTTACCCACTCCCCCTTCTCTGGAAATCCCCTAAATACCCTCTTCCCTTTGGTCCTTTCCCAAGTCTAACATATATACTCACCTCCTTACCTGGGTCAGACTGGTTCTCCTGAGAACCACTCCTTCCCTTTATAAGTGAGTGTAAGTTCTGTATTCGAGGCTCCTGAGCGCAGCGCCCTTCAGGGCTGTTAGGTTGTTAATAAAGCTGTTATCCCTGGAACTGCTAGCTCAGGGGTCCTCCTTCTCCCTTTGCTCTGAGGACTGCTCTTCTGAGACAATCCTCAAGTTCTGCTCAGTCCTTCCAACCCCACCAAGCAGAGGAGCTTCCCAACCCGAGGCTTTGCCTCTGCTCGGGAGGAAGCTCCCAGGAGGTCGAGGTCGGCTGGGGTTGGCCCGTGAAGCTAACCGGGACTGGGGAGCAGAGGCACCTGAGCTTAGAGGAAGTCAGCCATCCTCATGCCCCTGCTGAAGAAGCTTTGTGTGCAGTAGAGAACTTCTTGTCTACTCAGTTAAATTGATTCAGATACTATTCTAACATATCAAGATTTTATAGTAAGGTAACAGAACGCAATTTTCATTTCAGAAAGGATTAAAAACTATCTTTCCATTTTTGTTGAGGTTCTGTATATAGCTGGTAAGCACATGGTTTGACACATACTTGGAGTTGCTGCTTCACAAGAAATTAATAGACAGGACTCATCTCAGACAGCCTCAGAATTTGGCATAATTTTTGAATGACATTTTTCAGAAATTGATACAGACAATTCTCTGGTGAGAGGGGAGCATGGTTTATTGTAAAGGAGAGTATGAAAGCTGAAGGGCTGGCTGAATGCAGAGGGTAACAAGAAAGTAGTTCAATTTCTGTGTCCCTGTCTGTTGAAACAATACAACAGCCACATTAAATAAACTGGCTTGCCTACCACTGAGGTATCAATTTTTGTTATACTGTATTGCTGACCACAGGGACAATTTTACCAGTGTGTGTATGTCTCTTGTCCTGATTTTCTCCTTTACTTCCAGCCTGGGAATTGGCTGGGACCTGGCTTTACTGGTTTTGCTGTGCAGGAATGCTGCTGCCTTTCAGGAGCCCTTGTGCACCTTCCTAGGGCAGGCAGGTAGTTGCTTGCCAGGCAGCTGAAGCAGGGGCTGAGGGTGATTTCCAGGGAAATCAGAAACACTCAAATAAAAGCTTTTGAGGAAAGCCTGCCATCAGCTCCATGGTCCAGAGTAAAGTCAGGATACTCAGGAACTCCTTACAGCTCTTTTCTTTCCCACGTGCTGCGTGCTTTGTCCCAGGCTCCTGCACACCCAAGTTTGTCTTTCAGCGTCCCCCTCCAGCCGGCACGTGCCAAACCATATTTCAGTCTCTCGCCTTCCAGCGAGAGCAAACTCCACAGTCCTCGCATTCCTGCCGCATGGGACACCCCGCTCCTGCCTCTTCCCACACGGAGCACAGCTGGCTGCCATGCTCTGGGGGAAAACACACAATGATTACGGGGTGTTGTGCTCTTTCCCAGGTGAGTGTGTTGTCGCGGTGGAGGAGAAATTTTATCATTCAGCAAAACACGTGCCACGCTCCAATGACCCGCGAGTGCAGTTACAGTGTGTGAAGCCAGTGTCAGAAAAGATGTCATATAACCTATTTGCTTCTAGGTTCTCTCTTGCCCTGCATCCTGCATTCTGCATGTGCAGATTTATGGTTACACTGCTTCTTTTCTGCTTGCAGCCAGGTTGGGGTGTGTGTGTCCGGCTCTTCACTGGAGCTTCAGAAGTTGGTTGCAAGTTCTCTCTCATGTTACTTTTGTGCATTGCCCTGGCACAGTGTCAAAAGTCACTTGCCCAGAGAAATAGGGTCCATCAGTTCAGTGTTCTCCAGTTTGCCCTGCTCAGGGATCCTTCTGTCAGGATCCTAAGAGCAACTGCCTTGTGACACTCTTCTGTATACTGCCCTTATTTGAGAAAAGCAAGATGACTCCTACTCCATGAATTGTATGTGTTAATCTCCTAAGTCAGTAATGGTGCCTCACAGCTTTTGCATAGATGAGAGAAAGCTGGCACAAGGGTAAAATGAATTTTCCAAAGGGTATTCAGGGCATCCTGACACTGCATGTTTTTATCCAACTAGTTATATGTGCTTTAGACAGAACTGTGCTTTCTTCTGCATCTCAGAGAGCACATGCTAAAGTAGTGATTTCACACATACATGAAACAGTAAGCAGAAAAAATTACCATCCTCACTGACTTAGTAAAAAGGCAATTATCTCTTTACCAACACATTTGTTTCTTCAACTGTGTTCTTCTGTACTCACAATTTGTCCTAAAACACAAATTAGTTACAAGTTTCTTTATCAACAAAAAGAATCAATACTTCTACTTCTAAGGAAGAACAGAAAAATTTTTAAAGTATGTGTGAAAATATGCCCAAAATATATACAGGTTTTTTCACACTGAAGAGCTCCAAATATTTTGAAAAGTGTAGTTTACGTGTCTGTTAGACTTCCTACCAGGATTACTTATCCTTTTAATACCTACCTACCTACCTACCTACTACTAGACTGTTATATAAATTTCTCAAAATTATCTAAATACTTAAGTAGAGACAATTTGAGAGGGATATCATGGGAAGAGAAGGCTGAGCAACCAGCATCTATAAGCCAAACCTTCAGATCTACGGGATGTGATGAGGGAACTTCTAAACCAAGGACTAGAAAGAGCACTTTGTCTTTTGGGGGAGTTGGGTAGCCTGATAGCTAATATGTAGGAGTTTCATGGACAAAATTCACCTCTGGTCTCCTTGAGGTACTCATGTTTCCAGGTACCTTTTGTCTTTTGGCGAAACACTTGATCAAAACCTAAACCAGTGATTTCCCACAGTCTTACTGAGTTAATACTTTTCTCTCACTTTTTATATATTCATTTTCAAGAAGGACTGGAAATCTACCCGTATCTGAAACTTTTGGAAACCTTTAAAAGCCTCTATCACATGTTAATCACTATAACCACTCTAACTGATCACAGTTTAGTTCTGTTGTGTTTGATAGTTTTGACAGAGATTTCCCTGATGTTGTTGCTTTCTGGTGATGATTCCCCTGTCACTTTCAGCTTATGCCTCCCTTCTCTGCCAGAGTCCTCCTTTCCATCCTTTTTGCTGGAGCCAGCTGGCCACCCCACCCAGTGAGGTTCCTTCCTCCCCAGTGTGGTTTCTGTGGTGAGGCTTCACTCTGTGTGTGCCTTCAGCAGGCATCCTTCACTTCTGCAGGCCCAGTTTGGATTTGGACATTTTCCTAGGAAGCTACACCCTCAACTCAGCCCTGCATAAGCAGCATTCCTGGTGTTGATGGCCAGCTGGCTCTTATAACCTTTTTTCACACCATGCTATGTAAAACTACACAGGGCAGGTCTTGTTGATGTGTGAAAAACGCTTCTAACAGCCTTCTCCCTTGTGAGGTCTGCAGCTCCATGGACTCTCTGACCCCCAGTGAGCAACAGTGCTGGAAACAAGGAAATGCTTTGCTACAAGCAGAGAAGGGAGAAGAAAATGAGTTCAGGAACAGGCTTGGTTTTTAGAAGAACAGAAGTTTCCAGGAGCATGTTAATTGAGGGTTGGCACTGTGGCCCAACAACAAGTACAGTAAGAATGAGCCTCCTACTTGTTGTATGCACAGGTTTTTTAAAAGACTGTTTTACTGATTAGTCTACATGTGTTGACTACTTTCCACAGATCAGCTTGCATACAATACATGTACATTTGGCTTTTCTGGGTAAAGGGGGCTTGTGACTGCTCAGAATGGCACACCACTGATGTATCATGTGTCAGTCACATGGGATGTAACACAAAATAAACATATTCTGTCACAAATAGACGGTTCATTGTAAAGGAGGCAGTAAAAGTGGCTAAAAAGTGCATACACGTTAATGTATGCAAATACACATTCACGTATATATGTGTATATAAACATAATAGTTAGACACACAAACAAAACTTTTTTGAAAAATATTTTTGTTTATAAAGCAGCTGCTCCTGCACCACATACAACTGGATGATTGGATGTTTTGGACAAAATCTGTATGGGAAAATCCAAAACCACTGCTCATGTTCATGTGGCAATATCTGGTGGAAGCATAACAGTGGCACATACATTGGAGGAAACTTAGTCTCTGTCTGTTTTCTACAAATCAAATCAGATGTCTATGCCATGAAAAATTCACTCACAAAATCTGATTTTTTGTTATTAAAAAAATCCAAGGCAAATGGGCTAGAAATATTTGCATCTGTTCATGAATATTCTGGATTTTAAAATGTTATTAACCTGTCATGATAAATTTTTGTTTCTTTTTCTTTAGTTTTTACTTGCCTCTAGAGCAGCATGGAATATTTCAAAGTTTTTCCTGGGCCAAATTTTAGAAGAGATAGGAAAATTCTGAGCAAATATGGAAATATTGTGGTAAAAGTATTCCACTCTTGTTTCACCTCCGGAAAGCCCTTCCACTGATCAATCTTACCTGTGCTAGAAGACTACATTACTGTCAGAGTGTGAAGGTTTTGGAAATAAACTCTCACTGCATATGGCACAACCTTAATCTAAAAATGAACTTTTAATTGAGACAGGCACAGGGCTGGGTTAGGAAAGAACTGGGATTCGTTGGAAAAGGGGTAATTTGTAATCAATGCAGTGGAAGGTCATCCAGCTGCGAAAATAGTTTTTAGTCACTTCTCCTTTCTACACTTTTCTGAACCTGCCTGTTTGCATCTGGTATGGTGTGAGTGTGGTATGAACAGATCTCTGGATGCAAAATAGAGTGACTGGTCATGGCACAGGACAGCTCTCTGGGAACTCTTCCTCTGGCTAAGCTTGTTGGAGAGAATGTGTTTGGATTACAGCCTCTCATGGTTTATGGTAGGACTCTCGATTTGATCTCCACTGCTTCTTATGGTAGAAAAACCATCAAATCCAAAGAAGAACTGTGTTTTTGCAAACCTCCCAGATCCAGAGGAGGCTTCAGGAGGGTAAAGGATCTATTCCAGTCATCTAGCGTGGCATCTCCAAATACTCATGTGTCAATTGGAAGCTGTGGAACATGATCCTGTCAGATTTGGATATGCAATGGAGACAGACCTATCAAGAACTGATAGGGAGTACACTGTAGGGGCCATAACTATGCCTTGTTACAGGCTTTTAAAAAGATTATGATGAGAGGAGTTTTTGTTTCATTACTAGTTTGGAGGTGTTGAGAATAAAATAGTTTTGATTCTTTGCTGTGCTTTTGCCACTGGAGAAAAATCAGCAGCAAAGAGAAAAAATTTAATCTAGATTTACTTTAATTCTAGATACCATCCTGTGTTTTATGAAATCCTGGTCCTAGAAGCCTGGCTGCAGACATGACTTGGAAAACAATCCTGTAGCCCTGGATTTACCCCCAGTGAGCAGAGTCTCATCCACAGACTCCCCAAAGGCTATTTTAGAAAGAAATTCTTGAAGCAAGATATAGAGATGGGGATCTCTGTAAAATGTACTCTTAAAGACAGTCTTGTGTACATTGGTTTCATGTTATATAATGGCATTTCAGACATGGTCTGTCCCAGTCTGAGGACTGAGCCCTTTTCACTCAGCACACACAGTCTTGGACTGGTAACAACTCCATGCTTTGCATGGATGACATATTTTGGAAGACAGCAAGAGGCTGGACTCAGAGCTAATACAGAGAAAATAAGAAAGACATAACATGTAAAAGAGTATTTCATGCACGTCCAAATTATGCCTGTAAAAATATTCTTGTGAGAAAAATAGCACAGTGCAGGAAGAAAGGGGAGTGCACTGTGATGGGGTAGACAAAGAGCCAGCTCAGGCAAGCCTGGCTGAACAGCAGTTACTATGCTGTAAAAAATGGACATGGCAAATGTACTTCATTTGCTAAAGGCTCCATGAAACTCTAGGGAAAACAGAACTTTCACATAGTGGCTCCACTGACAGCAAGAAAGTTTCATTATTATTAGTCATATGCTGAGGATGTCAAGGAATTTTAAAGCCGCACTCTTTGCATTTTTAGAGGTTATTAATGAAATAGCATAGCAAGGTGAATTACATTAAAATATTTTTCTAACCATTCCAGAAATCTTGGTCCAAGTTGGCATAGGGGGCTGGCAAGTGCTGAACTTTTGACCTAAGCTCAGATTGCTGGGAGACACATCCTCCTTGTTAGTTTCGGGTGACAGTTCACTGTACTAGAGGGATCCACTTGTGTGTAAAGAGGCGAGTGGGGGAGGAAGATTTAGCACTGCATTTTCACAGTGGCAAGAAATTCCATCCAGCTCAAATGTGTTTTGGCCCACTGCCTGGCTCCTTGTCAGACATATGACCATCACTTGGCTTCCTATTTCTGGCCCAGGATAAGCAAGCCCCACTGTTGGTTAAGATTAGGCAACCAACCTGTGACAACACATGCTGACTCTCCAACAGAGGGTAGACATATTTAAAAACCAGAAAAGAGCTACACACACCAAGATTTAATGTCAGTGCCATGTGTAATTCATCAGTTTGGGCTACTATCATTCAGATAGCAGCTGATCTGCTTCATGGAGAAGACTTAGCAGGATTTTCTGGCTTCCTTCTGACCAAGGACTTCCTATAATGATCACTAAAGAGAAGATTATGGCATTATTTTTTTCATGGTAGAAATCCATAGCCCTGGCTCCTCACCCTGTCATGATGTAGTTGTATGATGGAAAATTTCTGAGGATAACAAACCAGGATATCTGGTTTACACAGAGCTATACATTTGTTGGGAAAGTTTATTTCCAATTGAAACAGCAACAGACTAGGTAGTAAACAAGGAGGAATTTTCCATTTCTCAAAAACAAGTCAGTCAAAACATTTGTGTACATTTGGATGACTGTCTTGAGCCCAGTACTCTTATAGCCATTACACTTCTTTCTGCTGTTGTCACACCTACCTTCATCTGCTTGGCCAATGACACTGGCCATGATAGCCTTTCTGTCAAGATCTCTTACAGTTCTCTGGGCTTTACTGTACTTCCCTAGAGCCCGAGACACCCTCCTTGAAGACCATTGACTGTCCTTGAAATCCTTTCTTAAGCCTTTTCTACAGGTTGAGGTATACCCAAGAAATCAGCCAGGGAATGCTAGGCTGGGTGAGCAGACTATGCTAGTGGTTGATGTCTTAATAATTCTAGAGAGCTTAAGAAGTGAACACGCATTTTCATATAGGCACTGTAGCCTTCCTTCATCAATCTTTGTTGCTTAGTAGCAATGCTGAACCAAGGCAGTGATGGTGATGTCCTGCAAAACTGATCTCTTTTGTTGTGTAATGAGCCCTTGCATTGCACAACTAACCAATCAAGTCAGACTCTTAAATATTTGAATAGGTCAATTTAATATCTCCTCTCCTCTCCTCTCCTCTCCTCTCCTCTCCTCTCTTCTTTCTTCTCCCTGAGATACATCGCTCAAGCAGAAATTTCCAAGACATCCTCAGTTATACCACAAAGCAGTATACTTGAAATTAATAAGAAATACACTTACTAAACGATGGAACAGTAACAAATGTGCTTTTGCAAATGTTTGTTGCTATTAACAGTTTGGTATTTTAAATCATTCCAGCTAACAAAAGCTTTGAAGCTGCAGGAGGTGCATCTGTTACTCATGGGCTGCTTACTCTTTGTGGGTGTAAGTGATGTTGCAGGGGCAGAGAGACTCCAGGTGCCAGCTCAGGTGTGACAATGTGTGCTACCCTCTGGGTGGGAGAATGCCAAGGCAGATCTATGTCAGACACTTCAGCACACCGTTCCCAGCCCTAACTTGGGCTCAGGGCACAGTGAGGTGCAGCTGACCCCAGGTCTGCACCCAATATGGGTCTCATGATAAATAAGCCCAGGCAGAGCCAGATGGAAGGATCTGGGGACTAAAGCTCTAGCCACAACCTCAAGGAAGTAATCTAGACTTTTTAATTACCTGTGATATTTCTGTGTCCTACTTGGCACCATGGAGAAGTGGCTGTGACTGTTGGCACCTGAATTTACTTATTGCTGAGTGTGAGCGCATGTATGAATGTTTTAACACCTTGCCACTGCAGTCAGGTTCATCAGTATGGTTCAGGCAGAAAATGGCTCATGGGCTGGTTACTATTTGGACAGAAAATAAAACATTAAACCTTCAAGGTCTGGTGGAAAAACTCCTCCCTTTTCTTTGTATTTACAGTGCTCTTCACTCTCAGAAGGGTCTCACCTGGCTTTTCTGCTCTTCTCCATCATCTTTTCTGTCTGTCCCACAATATGCCAGCAAATTCCCATGCTTGCAGGGTGCCAACAGCTGTCATTCAGGAGAGAAGATCAAGAAAATTCCAGACAAGGCAGAAGCAACCTGTCCTGTTGGCAAAGGGGCTGTGACCAAGTGGAGTTGGGTTAGAGGACTGACAGAGTTGGACCCAGTTTGGATTATAATTACATCCTCATTGGTGCGATGTTAAATCTTAAGATTTAAATATTTTGCCCTGTATGTTTCAATAAAGTCATATAAAATGTTTTAATAGAATAGAATATAGTTTCAAAAAGTGTGTACAAATGGGTATTTTTGGAAGGGACCACAGTAATCATCTGGTGCAAACTCCCTGCTCAAGCAGGGTCATCCAAGAGCACATGGAACAGGATTGTATCCAGGTGATGCTTGAATATGTCTGATGAGAAAAACTCTATAACCTCTCTGGGCAACCTGTTCCAGTGCTCAGTCACCTGCACAGTACAGAAGTTCTTCCTCATGCTCAGGTGGAACTCCCTGTGCATCAGTTTCTGCCCATTGCCTCTTGTCCTGTTGCTGGGCACCACTGAGCAGAGCCTGGCTCCATCGTCTTGACATCCCCTTTCAGAAACTGATGGACATTGGTGAGGTCCCCTCGCAGTCACTTCTTGAGGCTGAACAGGTCCAGCTCTCTCAGCCTTTTCTCATAAGAGAGATGTTCTAGTCCCTTTTGTAGTTCTCTGCTGGAGAAAGAGCTCCATGGAGACCAGCCCCAGGAACTTCATGTCTCTCTCTTGTACTAAGGAGCCCAGAACTGGACACAGCACTCCAGATGTGGCATCACCAGGGCTGAGTAGAGGTGCAGGTTCACTTCCTTTGACCTGCTAGAAATGTTTTTCATAATGCCATTGGCCTTCTTGGCCACAAGGACACAGTGCTGGGTCATGGACAGCTTGCTGTCCACTGAGATCCCCAGATCCTTCTCCTCAGAGCTGCTTTCCAGCAGGTCAGCCCCCAGCCTGTCCATGGGGTTATTCCTTCCCAGGTACAGGACCCTGCATTTGTCTTTGCTGAGTTTCAGACAGTTCCTCTCTGCCCATTTCTCCAACCTGCTGAAGGGCTGCACAGCACCCTGGAATATTGGCTGTTCCAGGTTTGTGTCTCCAGAGAACTTGCTGAGGAGGCATCTGCCCCTCCATCCAAGTAACTGATGGATAAGTTGAACAATACCAGGCCCAGTATCGACCTGTGGGGACACCACCAGTGACAGGCTGCCAACAGACCCTGTGTCACTGACTGTGACCCTCTGGGATGTGCTGTTCAGCCAGTTCTCAATGCACCTCACTGTCCACTCATCCAGGCCACACTTCCTGACTTTGCCCACATGGATGTTGTGGCAGTGTCGAAAGCCTTGCTGAAGTTGAGGTACACGATACCCACTGCTCTCCCCTCATCCATCCAGGCAGCTGCCACATCACAGAAGGCAACTGGGTTGGTCAAGCAGCAATCAAGCTTTGGTGAAGCAATGTTGACTACTCTTGATCAACTTCTTGTTATCCATATGGCTAGAGATGGCCTCTAGAGTGAGGTTCTCCATCGTCTTTCCAGGGACTGAGGTGAGGCTGAAGCATCAGTAGTTCCTTGACATGGAAAAATGGGTTGATTATGATGAGTAATCCTCCTTGCCCTTTTGAAAGACGGGGATTACATTTTCTTTCTTCCAGTCCTCAAGCACCTCTCCTGAACTCTGTGACTTCAAAGATGATTGTGAATGGCCTGGCTATAGCCTGCCAGCTCTCTCAGCACTCATGGATGCATGCCATCAGGTCCCATGGACTTGTGGACATAAAGATTGCCTAGATGTTCTCCAAACCAATCCTTCTTGACCAAGGGAAAGCCTGTCTTCCAACATTCCTTTACTGTGGTTTCCTGAGTCAGAGATGTCTGAGGGCTGGTCTTGCCAGTAAAGATCAATGCATAGAAGGTGTCAGTAATTGCCACCCAGCATCCTCTTTACCACAGTCTCCCCTCCACTTAGCAATGGGCCCACATTATCCTTGGTTTCCCAACAAAGATTAATTCTTCCTTAAATACTATAACCTCTATGTTAAGTATTTGATTTGAGATAAGAAATAATTTCAAACATAGAAGGTTTAATTGAGGGCTTTGTACAATTTCTTTCCATCCATTCTTGTTGCTTTTGGGTCTCACTTTTCCCACTTTCTATTACCAGTTGACCCAAGTAGCGTTGGCCCAGCTGCTATTTCCTGATGCCTCTGAGTTGTTTCCTGCTTTATTATGCCCTTGCTATAGCCACTTTAATGTCTTCTCAGTGAATTAAGCAGCACATTGATTGTGGCTTCCTGAAATGTTTAAAAATGTCTACCAGTGTAGACAAAGACCAAACTGTCACTAAGGTGCTCTTATGCAGACATGAAGATCCTGCTCAC
Organism: Anthoscopus minutus; assembly: GCA_013399455.1. Taxonomy (NCBI): domain Eukaryota; kingdom Metazoa; phylum Chordata; class Aves; order Passeriformes; family Paridae; genus Anthoscopus; species Anthoscopus minutus. The sequence continues at coordinate 34,619 of VWYI01042523.1, read as the reverse complement.
ACACAGCTATTCATCTCAGTCTCCACAGTAGCAACAAATGTCATCTATATACAGAAGCTACTCACATATCTCTTTTGGCTGACATTATTGATGCTTGTCTTCTTGGATACATATATTGACTAATTGCAACTGCCAGTGTTTTAAGAGTCAGATCAAATAATAAAAGTTGATGGTGGCCAAGTGATACTCTGAACTCCCAGGGCCACTTTGAAAAACAGGAAAATTATTTCCCATATTTGGTACGTTCAATCATGTTCCATCCATTGGATAGAACAGTGTATTATACTTACCATGGAGGCAATGTTTTAAAAATCTGCTCAGTCTATATTTGTTCCTGCAAACATGCCATCAAGAGAACCCTTTCCTGAAAAAAACCCTTCTCTGCATAATTCCTGCCAAAGGGTGAAATGGAGGAAAGAAAAGCAATTTTAACACAGCACCTGCAATCTGCTGTGAATTATTATCATAGTTCAATTCTTGCTTAAATCTTGTGCAAAGTGGAGATCCTTAATCAATTCTTCACCTTGCCCACTTCTCAAGGAACTGTTCCCAAGAGGTGACAAGTTGAGGTTGTCCAGAGGAACTTCACATTCAGGATTGTTGGTGAACCTTTCTGGGACTTTCACTACTCTGTAGCCCTGAAAGGTAAATGTCATTTTTCTGGTTCTTGAGCTCTTCCAAAAACAAATTCATGGATAGGTAGCTAAACAGTATTTTTAAATGGATTAATAAAATCTAGAATCATAGAATCCCAAAGGCTGGAAAAGACCTCTAAGATCATAGAGCCAAATAGAATTTGGATCAGCTGCCTTCCCTCTTAGAAGATTTCTTTTGGAAAACAAGGACCAATTGTATGGTGAGAGATGTTGGTTATCCATGAGTTTACCATGGTAATGCAGGGTTTTTGGAGGAATATTAGAGCACTACATATTTGGTATTAGAGAACAGGTAAAGATGAAAGAAGAAACAATACAATTCCAGCAAGCAGGAAGGCGAGCCTAGAGGTAATCATGCCCTTGGCTGTATTTTGCCTTATGGGAGACACAGTGTTTCACCATCCATTTTTCCTTAGACTGAACCCACACACTATGTTTTACATCAGCTTTGCCTTTGACAGTTTTCTTCTATTACAGAAGTCATTCGGGTCAATAGTCTGACTATACTGATTTCCTATTCTGCAATTTCAGTAACAGACTCCATGGTTTTAGAATCATATAATTGAATGGTTTGGATTGTAAAGGATCTTAAAGATCAACAAGTTCCAACATTCCCAACCCCCCACCATGGACAGGGACACTTTCGGAAGTTTTTTCTGTTTCTTGTTCATAAGGCCTAAATGTGCCTCAGAAAGGCATTGTAACCATCACATCACACAAACCATGTCCCTTGCTCTAAATGTCCAGGCAACACAGTCATCTTGCTCAACCTCATGTAACTGCTTTTCAAGAGCAACTGTAAGTTTACCCCTTTTGCTGACACAGGCAGAATTAATCAGCACTCACCTGACCTGGTGTAGAAGACACTTTCATTGACATTTGACAACTTATTATCTAACATTTTGCTTCTGTACTCCTAGGTATCCTGTCTGTTCTAAGCTTTCTCTACTCCTGATGGCATATGCATGTCATGTTCATATAGCCCTCATGTGTAACACTTTCTCTCCCAGGCCTATGCAGCATCCCCATTCCTCTCTCCTGCCTCTCTAATATTTTCTTACCCTGAACATGACTTCTAAGTCACTGGGCATGACCTCATTTTCAGCTCTTGCTGCAACACAGTGTACCTGATGAGATGTTTGGGAATGCACTAGGTTGCACTAGGGAATGCAACCCCTGTCTTTCTGTGTTCCCCAGACTACAATGAATACAAGGCAGTTGCTTGTCAGGTAGGCACAGAAATGAGTCCACTGTCACTGTGACATGCTTGTTCTTGCCTCCACATCACTTTTGATCCACAGGATGATATTCTGTGAAAGGCAGAGTCTTGGTCTCTGCTTATCAATACAGACTCCTTATTAGCAGAAGAGATATGGAGATCTCATTCTCTCTTCAATTAGTCTGCACCAGTTGCTCATTAGTGTTACTTTTAAATTTTGGAGTTGTAAACATGGAGAGATTTTATCCATTTTTTACTCTCTTCTTTCTTTGCTCTGACCACAGCACTGGCAATACTTGCATTGTTCTTCCAGAATGCTGAGTGGAGTAGGAAATAGGAGAAAACAGGAGACATGGATGAGGAGAAGAGACACTGTGTCTACCCTCACCTGTTTCTGTAGCTCTTCTTGGCAACACCTGCAGGCAGAACTCTCCTTTCTAGCTGGCAGTCCAGGGAGCACATACTTTATTCCCAGCTGAACCTGTTTAAGTAGGGGGTCTCCATCTTCCTCTCCACAACAGATTTGTCTTTTCCTAAAGCAGAGAGTCTTGTTCCTGAGCTTATCTTCCACACATTGCCACTGAAGAATCATCACCAAAATTCAAATCTCATCTTCAGATTTGAGGGTTCTTCTGGAAAAATGTTCTTTCTTCATTTATCTCGTAAATGAAATTATTAAAATCATAAGTACCTTTTATTTGCTCTGCTCTTTCATTAAACCTCATGTAGGTTCTTCACAACACCAAGGATTGCTGCCAAGCAGTGGAACTGTAGTCCAGTTTCATGCAAATAACTCTGGGCTTTCTCTAACAACACATTTGTTTTTCAAAAGTGTTCTCTAAGTTGGCAGATGCTATTTGTTTACTCTCCATCAAGCACCTGACTCAGGCTTGCAGCCTGGAAAATCTAACCTCATGTTAGGCATTGTGGATTGCCTAAGAATCTGATATTCCTAAACTCCTTCTGCAACCAACTTATGAGATATCACAGTGGTGACATATAATTATTGCCATATAAAAAGGGAACACAAAATAAGAATTAAACATTGCCAAGGCGGTCGTGCCTCTGAGACATGAAAGAGAAGCTAAGGAATGGCACAGTGACTGTCCTTCCATGAAGATTACAGACAACTCTTCCCTCCCATTCATCGTGACATAACTTTCCTGCGAGAATTACAGCATTTGTTGGCAAGGAAATATAATAGTATGAAATTATCTGATGCATTTTGATATGTCTAAGTGATATCTAACAGGTGGAAATATGAACAAAAACTTCCATGTACAAAACCAGAAGTCCCATGCTTGTCTTCTGTTGACAACACCTTATTATTTATATTCTGCGAGGACAACAAGTAGAAATGCCAGATCTAGACCAGGGTTGAGAAAGAAAAGTCATACAGCTGGACAAAGGAAGGATGGAATACTTTAGCAGTCAAAGAGGAGGAATAGGGGTAACATGTTGGGGAAAGTTTTCAAGCAAAACGAGAAGGAAGAGGAACAGAGATCATGAGATAAACCAGGAAAGGAAGGTAGATATGCTGTTCCATCCTGGAAAAGACAAAGATGATGACCCTCAGTGAATTAAGAGAGTGTGGGAGCTGCCTGCTTTGTTAATATGTCAATGTGAAATTACACCTACATTCACAGTTCAAAGTTCTTTCTTGAAGGATTGTGGCAGGGCACATCCTATACTCAGCATGCCCACTACAAGAGAAAATATTGGTATACATACACCAATATGTATACCAATATACAGCAGTTAGGTTTTTACACCCTTCTCAGCAAACTTTTTTGCTTTAATACTCTGAGTAATGTTAGGACACAGAGCACACAAACAGGTGTTTCCAGACCTGGAGGTGGATGACTATGGGACCCTGTTTTGATAACAACAGATTGAATAGTGATGTCTACAGCATGCTTTGCATCTGAGCAGCATGTTTATTGTTCATGGCACTGAGCACTGACATACCAGTGAAACCCAGACGAGATAGGACCACCTTTTGTTGAACAGACATGTTGACATACAGTGACTTGAACCTTTCCCTGTTTAACCCCCTAAGTGGCATTGTCACTGTACACCATCTTCCCTTGTAAAATGCAAGTGACTAAATTCACTCTCATCCTAACCTGTCTGAATACAAAGCAGATGTGAGGTCTGCTGAAAACAGCATACCTTAGCTACATCTTCTTGCTCAAAATCCAGGAGGAGTACCAAATGATTCAGGTGAACCTAGAAAAGTAACATGTTTGTTATAGGAAGAGTGCTTCATCCTTAACAGTCCTGAAAACTACCTAGAAAAGTAACCTAGAAAAGTAACATGTTTGTTATAGGAAGAGTGCTTCATCCTTAACAGTCCTGAAAACTACCTAGAAAAGTAACCTAGAAAAGTAACATGTTTGTTATAGGAAAAGTGCTTCATCCTTAACAGTCCTGAAATCCTGCTGCTACATGCCTTGCTCAGCTTCTGTTTCCATAAAAACAGGACTTATCCTGTTGCAGACTATCAAAAAGTGGTCTTTGATATGTGCATTAAAGTTATAAAGACTGGTGCTGGCAGGCAGCTTCAGTACTACAACATAACAAGCTCAGTTATTTCAGCACCATTTCTCAGGTAGATCATGTAGATTCTTCTAATACTTCAGGCATAATTGTAACCTGTCGCTACAGAATGAGTAATTTTTTTGCCCAGATTGGAACTCCATTTTGTACTAAAACTTCAACACTATAAATTTTCATTGAATCAGTCTTGAAGATGAGTTTGGTTAAGCAAAAAACTTTGAGCATGTGAAATAGCAGGCTTCTCCACAAGGAATGACATCATTGACTATGCATGATATAGTGGTATGATGGCAATCCCCCACCCTCCAGACTCACAGTAATAGAGAAAGCTCTTTCCACTGCAGTAGGTGGGTGTCAGCTGATTTCTTGAAAGCAATCTGTCACTAGGTTTCCAGCAAAGAACTTTCCAGTACTCAGTCGCGTTGGTGTGCAACACAAAACCACCATGGGAAAAGCTGGCATTAAGCAGGGGCTATACATGGTATTAGGGAAACTGCCTGCACCTTCAGAGATACAGGAATGGCAAGAATTCCTTGTGAGAGATGGTTTGTTTGCTTCTGCCTCAGAATTCCCATTAATGTTCCTACAATATTCAAGATCTCAGGTATTCCCTCACATCAAGTCGTTGTAGTTAAATACTGTCTGTAAATTTGGAACTGTTACACTTTTTCACATTTAGACAAATGGCTCCACCCTGAAACACACCATAGTCATCAGGCTAACTCTATCTTTTTAAAAATTTTGACCAAACTTGTAAATGTTTTCCCCAAGTTAACAAAATTGTACAAACATCCCAGGCTTTGCAAACACATGAATTGTTCTTGTCTAACAGCAAACCACATTGGGATACATCCAGCGCAGATCTTCTCCTATAAATACAATCGTATAGGTTGAAACTACATAACTAGAGATTATAACCCCAGTTCTTCAGAGGGATTAGCTTTCTCTCTGCAGTCTCTGACTGTATTGTCTTGGCATCACATCACAATTTATTCACCCTGTTCATCGTGTTTTAAACACATAAAATCCTAAGCATATCTTTCTTCAAGTATGTGCATAAACCAAACCACCACTTGTCTGGCACTGCTCACTTAAGGAGAGGCATCTCTTTGTGCTTCCAGTGTGCACCCAATATACTACGGCTGTGTGTTTCACTGTGAAAGTGAAAGTAGACAGAATGCCATTTAAGAATAAAGTGAGGTGACATCACTCCATTTGCTTACTTGAATTAGAAGATTACTCACTGCATCTTCGAGTCTCAGCTGACTTGATTTGGATTTTAACCAACAAGTAAACAAGCCCTATTAACAACACTATTCAACACTACTTCTAGCAAGATGCCAATAGGTTTATAGTTAAACAGTATTTCAGACCATCAGCACCCAGTCACTAATTTAAAAACTGACCTTTTGAATTCACCACGTGGATGAGCCTGGGAAGTCAAAGGAGAAGGAAAAATCTTATAAAAAAGGAGAAAGACAGCTGCCAAGGGTGCAATTGGATCAACTTCAGAGTAAGTCTGTAGAACAGAGTGGCATTTGCAAAGGCACTGAAGAGCTCTCATGGCATCAGGCTGGTGGTGGTGACAGAGCCATCTGTCCTGTCTTTTTTGCCCTTTCCTGTCTGCCATTAATTTTCCACAAAGGCTCCAAGCGACAGTCCCCTCATAGTGACCATACTTGGAAACAAGGTGTATGACAGGCGGGGGGAGAATGGCAACAATCTCTAAGAGCCCCCGTGTTACGGCTTGGGAAAAAATAGCTGAGAGTTTGCAAAGTAGCAAAGAAGAAGTGAAAACCGAGAAGATCTGCTGACAGGAGGATTCGGCAGGCACGCACCCCCTCGTTACACGCGGCGCAGGAGCGGAGGCGTGCGCTCTTTGTGCGCGCGCTGCCGGCAGTAAACAAGGGAGTATTTCTGGAGCAGCTGCCTGTGTAAGAGGAGATGTGCCTGTTGCTGTCCTGCAAAGTTACACTTTTATAGTGGTATGTATCTCACACTTCTGAAACTCTCTCATTTCTGGTGCTAATCATGCCAGGCTTTCAATAAGCAAACTGTTTCTTGGGGTTGAAGCCCATGTTTAAAGATAAGACATTTTGCTGAGCTGGATCTGTAAAACATGACATGCCATGCTTTGGCTTTTAAAATGTATAACTATCAATCTGGTCTCTACCATAATATGTGAAGAAATTAATATTGTTTGGTTTATGTTCATATTGGTGCTGGTTTTAGCATCAGGCAAGTCTAGATAGGTTTTACAGAGTTCAGTTACACAAATTCCAGTTCAGAGGTTTTATGCTAAAAATCATTCCTACTCCAAATATATTCGGCTACTCTGTTCATCATTAGACTGCGTATCTTACAGTATTGCTATGGGCAATGCAGTCAACACTTAGCCCACATCCATTCTCCCATCTTTTCCTCCAGAATAATATGGGCATTTGAAGGGTTTTGTTTTGATATCTTAAAAGCAATGTATGTGCACACACACATGTACATGCTAGACATAACTGAGTGTTTATGAAGTGAGCTCTGTACTCAAAGAGGCTGTTCCATTTAGTGTTGGTGGACAGTTACTGAGGGAAATTGTACAATCTGCCTTCTGTGGAAGATCTCACTCCTCTTGTTGCTTAGGCTCTTCCCATATCCAAAGATTGACTCCTGCAGTTTCTGCCATTAGGCTTCCTCCAAGCTAGTTTTAAGACAGACATTCCTTACTGACTCATGAAGATTTTGACCCCATGACTTATTGTGTGTGACTTATCCGTGGAGGGGGTGAGAACTGGGTGTTTAATAAGACTGTGGCTGAACCCAATGATGGGCAGTTTCCCCAGCCCTTACTACCATTCCAAGGTACTGTTCTTAGGACCCAATGGGATAACTGAGCTCACATGATGAGCTCACTTTTTAATTTTACATTATTGCTGTTACTTGCAATTTGGCTGAAAACAGTGACCTTCCTCCAAGTGATTTGTGTAGGTATTCCTGAGAACATATAAGGCCTAGTGATTCTCAGAATCAGTGACTTAAGTCTTGTTTTCTTCCTTTCTATCAAGAAATGGAGGGGGATTTCTAAGTTCTATTATTCTGAGAATGGCTATTTTTATAACAGAACAGGAATCTTTGATTCCTCTTTCATTTCAACTTCTCAGTTAGCCTCTGCTTCATAAAATAGGACATTATCTTCCCCTTATATACATAGTTAAACCAAGAGGTCAAAACAGCTTGTTTGTTCAGCAGCTTATTAAATGTATTTTTTGATGCCCTGGGTAATTTCTTCTGGTTTCTAGTTAGTTTGGAGGTGCAAAATTTCTATAAGTTTTGAAGCCCCAGGAAGTAGCATTCCTCCACAAGGTTTTTCAGGTCTTCTTGCAGCTATTTATTTTCTAATAACTGAAGGTTGAAATACCAATGTGGGCTACTTACTTGTTACCAAAATAAAATTTTCTTTACTTTGAGAATGTGAATTATACTGTTTAGTTAGAAGAACAAGTCTATGTTTCTACCAGAAGGAGTGGAAATACAAATGCCTAACCTTGGCTAGTTTAAGAATACAAGAGATTAAAGTTTTGCAGGAATAGTAATCTCTTTTATGTGCTTGTCTAACTACATCATCCCTTCCTAAGAACTTTGTGTTTGTGTATATGTTCTTTGGGCTTAAATAATGAAAACTGATCTAATAGCTAATACTCAGCTTTACTTCATGAACGCATATTGAGATGTTTATTGTATTGCTAACACTGCACAATACTAGGCCATTTGACCCAAGGAATAGAGGAATTTTAATAACTCAAAGCTGCAAATTTTTCAGTGGAGTAATGTCACCTGGAAGGCTTAATTTTTTGGATAGATTATTGGTTACTTGATGTTCAGCATCTGCATCCTTTAAGAAAAAGACACTAGAGGTTCTCTTATTGTTTCTTCCAAGAGAAATTACTTTTTCTATGTGGAAAATGTTTCCTTTAAATTTTTTCAAAGCTTTCCAATTTCTTTTTGCAGACATTCACAGAAAAAAAAGTAAAAGTGAACAAAATAGCTTTTTCCCCCTGTAGTTTCCAGGTTTTCTTCCAGACCCTCCAACCTTTTAGCAACCTACAGTGGCCCAGCAGTTGTGCTATACCTCTGTGAAGCTATTGGCAGAGAGGATGTCACTGGATGGAACATGCGGCAGCTGTAAGAGAAGGAACAAACCAATGGTGTGGTCTTGCTTCTTATCCTTCACTCATCTGAAAGCTGCTGTACCCTGAAGAACACACTCCTGTACCCTGAAGAATACACTCCTGTACCTTGAAGAAATTGTGACTGTGCTTGGTTAATGTTCAGGATTTACTCAGGTGAGAGTTTTTTTGGCATGATCTTTATGCTTGTGAACTTGCTCAAAGTTTAGATATGAATCCAAGCTTTGGGAATGTTGAGATGTGCCATTTTCTTTACAGCTGATATCTGGAGATGCCAGAGACTGGATAGCTTTGTAAGTAGCCTCCAATGGAAATAATTAAATTGCAGATGACTGCTCTGCCTGTGCTAAGGTAGACTGTGCTTTGAACCTTCTAACTTTTTTACAGACATTTGAGAGAAGTTCAGGGTAGAATCAGATCTAAGTAATGTGCTTGCTGCTGATTCTAGGCCAGAGTTTTTGGTGCTACAGCAAAAAAAGATGTCTGGATGCACAGAATTGGCCAGAAAGATGCTGGCAGGTTTTGGTTTTATGGCCATATGGACAAGCATAGGCACATTACTCCTCATGTTCTGGACTACATGTTGGCTATCAGCTAGAGTGAATCAACTTGGTTTTGAAAGGATTCTTGATATTCTAGAGAGTCCAAACTGTTTTGAGTGGCTATCATCAAAGGTGGAATGTGAATGTTCAAAGGAAATCTCTAAAGGATGATCTCTGGAGAGCATGGTACTTGGATTTACTCTTAACCAAAACAATCACTGAAATCAAAGACAATGAGAGTTCATGGAGTTGCTGTGGCAGAACTCACATGACTTGCCAAATGGAGAATTTGGGACAGTTTTGATCCAAAGATCAATTTATAAAATTAATTCCTTAAACATTTTGACTCAGATAGATGTGTTTGAGAGAACACTCTTGCTTGATTGTAATCTCTAGGGCTCTATTTTTTGGTAGAATTAGAGCAGCAGGTTAGACTAAGGATGATGGAAGTGCACAGTGAGAAGGTGAAGTTGCATTAGCATAAAATGGATGTAAACCTCTGGCCAAGGCTGTCCATGTTCGTACCATGTTCACTTCCTGAGCTGGCTATTCAGTCGGAGGCAGCCTGGAGCACCTACATGGTTTGAGACACCAAGAAATTAAGTTGTGTGGTGTGTATAACACATGCAGGATCATACCCCAGTAACTCTCATGTACAAAGTTCATCTTTTGAACTGAAAAGAGATTTAGACATCCCAGGTGGATGCACAAAGAGGAGCTCATAAACACATTGCTTCATGGCTATGTAATGGAGTTGGTAGCCATCTATAATCGTCCAGCTGAACTGCTTAAATGAACTGAATAACTAATTGAATATATTTAATTATATAAATGTTTTTCATCTGGATTTTTTTTTAAATTTTCATTACATCCCTGTAATGTCATTGTGGCCAATTCTAGCTGCCATTTTCCCCTTGAAGATATTTACCAACACAGTGCCTCAGCTTCTTGTAGTACAGGAGGTTGGAGCTGCAGAGTATTTCTCCAGCCTGAATGCTTTCCTTTCAATGATATCAAATCATAAGTAGCTGCACTAATATGCTTATCATCAGAAACAGCCAAAGAAAAATGCACAAATGTAAACATAAAAGGGAACTCTCATAATTTACATACTTGTCATAGTTCACCATAAATCAATGTAAAATACCAGAGGGCTTGTTCTTTTTGACATGACCTGGAGGCTAGTTTTGCCTGTTGACATCTTATCTTCTCACTAGATACTGTTTATTAGTAGAGTTAATTGACTAATCATTTTCATCACTGGAACTGTAAGTAAATAATTCCATCTATTCCTACCTAGGCTTCTGTTTACGGTCCGAGGGTGCCAAGCATTCAGACTAAATGAAAAGATACTCTCTCGTAACCATGCAAGGCATCCCCCATAACAAGCTGCAGAAACTCTCTGAAGCATTGCTGTTATGTTGTGGGGAATCCTGAGAATCTTAGGCTTAACTCACCATGCTGGCCAGCCTCCGGCAGGGGCAGCCAGGCGGAGGCTGGGACAGCAGGGGGATGAATCTGGGCAGACCTGTGCTAGACCACTGTCATCTGTCATTTTTAGGGAAAGGAGGCAGGTCTGAAAGTAGTTCGTTTTTGGTGGCTGGGGATGTGCATGACACGATGTGGGAACATGTGCTTCAGCTAGAGGAGAGGAGCTGGAGGGTTACCTAATAGCTGGTGGTTTACATTTTTTGACTGTCCCTGCATAAGTAGCCATAATCATTTTGTTTCTTTCTGATAAAGGAAACCAGTTTCCCTTCTCCTTCAGTGGTGGGGAAAGGAAATTTTCTGTTGCTTCTTCCTCCCATATCTTTGCCATTTAGTGAATTAAAGAAAAATTGACTGTAAGTTAGCCTTTGCAGTATTTATGCATTTGGTGACAAAATTTCAGTGGGGATGAAAGTTAGTAGTCCTGAACTTTTGCTTTAATTTGCGATGAAGATTTTTTAGGAGATGTAGGGACAAGTTATTAAGTCACTAGTTCCCCACCTGTCCCACAGGAATACAGGACCACTTTTTTCTTTTGCAACTTTATCTCAGAATTAGTTAGAGAATGCTTACTATTTCCAGAGTGCCCATATAGTGTGCTGTGCTCTGTTTCTATCCTTGTGCAAAATTTAACTTTGTCTGGAGAAGTGTCTCAGATTTTCTTTGGACATTGTGCATCTAAAAAATACAGCCTGGACACTGTCGCTGATTCTTACTGTGCTGACCCATTTGTGTGATTTGCTACAGAAACTTTTCCCTTTACTCCTCTCCCTCCTGTTTAGAGGAGAGTGGGGTCCTGTGCTGGCCTATGTGTTTTCCTGCTTATTTTGTCCTGGCTCCTTCTGCTGTGACTTCAGCCATCAAAGATATCACTTATGCTGGGGATTTTTGCCATGCACAACTGCCTGGGCTGAGACCACTGACTCATTTTCCCTGCCAGGCTGCAGTCCAGAAAGGCAACAACTGCTTGCTGCTGTCAAGGCTGACCTTGCTTACACCTGGGATTTACAGGTGACAGGCTTCCAGGAAAATGCTGGGATCAGGATGGTTTATTCCCTACCAGACTTTGCAAACCTGGTTGCCCTTAGCAGCTTTGGTCTCAACCAAACAGAACCCTATCTTTTCACTGCGCCACAAGAAGCGATGACAGCTAATTACTTCTGCACAAAATGAGCAGGTATTTTAAATTCAAAAAGCTGAATGCCAGTTGAGAAAAGGACCTAACCATATGCTTAAATATCACTATATACAAGTGCATTTACAGAAGGGCTCTTGAATAGGTAGGGACCTGAACACTTAGTTAAATGCTTCTAGTAGTAATACTTGGAGTGCAGAGAGCCAGGGAATGCACAACTTTGTGTCCTTATTTAATTGGTGCAAAAAATTTGAAATGTTTTGGATGTATTTCACCAAATAAAAAAGCCACTTACACCTTAATGTAAAGAAATAATAAGTACTTCCATATATGTTATGTCACATCTATAACTATTCCTATTTCCAAAAAGCTGTCATATTAATTCCCCAAATGAAGTTTTATTAACATCTTTGTGCACTTATCTTATGGATGGTGCTAATTTGTGAGACGCTCACCACTGGTCTTCTCACTATAATGTGCAAAAAGACTTTTATGTGGCTACGTCAAAACACAATCTTGTATGCAAGTCATATTTGTTCCAGATCAAGTTGTCCTCCGAGGAGCAGTGTGACATAAAAGGTACAGGGGAGGGACTTAAATGGAACACTTAATAGGGAGTTAAATGGAACACTTAATAGGAACTAATCTAGCAACTGGAACTGATGGGAACTGACAGCGTTGTGAAACATGAGCCTACAAGATGTCCACTGAGAGGTATCCATTCCACTTTGTCCTCCCAAGACTTACTTCCCAGAGATGTATGCTTTTATTTGCTTTTTTTTTTTTCCCAATCAATTAACATGTTTATGAGAAAGAGTAGTACCACAGTGATTTCTTCCTAAAGGTATTTCTTGAAATCCCATAAATCTTTCCAAATAGCATTTCTGACAGCACTTTAGGCTGCTGACTTTCTGAGGCAGCATGTTTCTACTGTATCTTCTAAGTATCTACTGTTTCTTTTTGCTACCCAATGCAGAGAATGGATCTCCAACCTTGATCTGATACCCATAGAAAACAAAACAACATTTGCTCATGTTTCCTCAGTGAAAATAATTTTAATAATAGAAGTTTGTTGCATTAGAATTGGTAACAGTTTATAAGCCTTAGGGGATATAGGAAGTGTTAAAGAGTAACAGCGCCCCTGGCAAACCTTTCTGTAAAAGAATAGCACAGATTACTACAGTTAATGAAATAGACCATATTTTAATGAAGGAAAATATCTGCAGATGAGCATGCATTGCAGATTTCTAATTTTGAACATCTGAACTAATTCTGTATTGGACATTGAACACTGTAGCATATTTGTGGTACCACTTTGAACATCTGAACACTTTATATATTGAGGATATCAGGTAGAAACTGATATGTACTGTATGTTCTTCCTGGTCAAAATTCAATTTTTGTGATTGGTGTAATCAGCCACTTCAAATAATTGGGAGTAAGATTTACTACTTTTTTAGTACCAATGTAACTTTTTATCAAGCTCACTACACCCACTACAACACTGCCAGCCTAATTCAGTTTACTGAGCACCCTGTAGTCCCAGACACAGAGGATCCTGGATGTACTGAAAGGGAAAAAGTAGCCTCAGAAAGCAGACAGGACAAAGGAATTCCCTGGGCTGGCAAAAAGAAAATCTTTTTACTTCAGAATGCTGGAGCAAAAGGAGAAGGAATAGGAAAAATAAAAAACTACAGACTTTTATGAGTGAAGACTATGGGGAAAAGAAGTTTCCTGGGATGCTATGAGGATTTAGTGAATCCCACACTCACCTGTGAGTAATGAGGCATTCCAGACCATCTGCTTTGTATGGATCAGATTTATTATTTTCTTGGCCGCCCAACTGGCTGGAAGTTACCTGTCATGGTAGTGAGAAATCTTCTGGACCTCGTGTGGTAAACAGTACCTTTTATATTTATGTTGTATCCTTTTCCTCATTATAATCTGAGCTGAAAATATCACTGATTGAAATGATAAGGGGAAAAAAAGAAAGAGTATGGAAAAAAATATGATAGGCCAGCAAAGGAATTTTCACTATGAAAAGCACTTCCATAAAATTCTTCCTTAGTGACTAAGTTGGTTCAGAGACTACAGGAGCAACTCAGGAACTGGATTTACTGGGAAATCTTAAATGCAAACTGGGAGCATTACTAGGGAAGCTGGAGCTGTTGTTCCAAGCAGAACACTTGCTGCCTGTACTGGTTTCAAACCCAGTATTACTGTTTCATTGACTGCATTCACAGTAGGGAAAGATGTTTAAGAACAAGTAGGGAAATTTCCTTTAAATCAGTAGCACTGTTCTCGCTCTCCACTGATGTTGCCAGTCAATTAGACATGGAAAGGAAAAATAAGTATGGACTACTGTATGTTTTCACTTTTATACAACAGATTCTAATCAACATACCCACACTATATAAACATTATGTCAGCATATAGTTAGAAAATGACAGATATGTAAAATAATTCAGAAGCACTTCTGCCTGACATGGTTTTTGAAGTATATTAGTGTTTCCACCAAACAACATCTTCTATGATCACCTTTGCTTGGGAATACCATGCCCTTCCAAAATAAAATCTCTCACTCTTTGAGTAGCAAATGTTTATTATCAATAAAAATAGAATGGAATCCTTCCTTTCATGCAAATTTTGGTATAATCTTAACAAGTGTGTCAGGATCATAACAAGAGCTTTTCTGTGACTGCCACAATACATGTGCTACATAGAATTAATTATCAAGAAGTGAACTGTGTGGGTGATTTCAGCTTGGAAATAGCTAATCAACATGACTGCTGGTAGGTTGCCTTTGAACATGTAACATACTTAACCTGTAACATAATGAAAATAACTATGAAGCATCAAGAGACTACCTAGCAACTCTGGCTGATGTTCAGAGTTTATTTATGTTTAGGTAGTCTGGTACAAAACTCCAACATGAAATGCTTCTACCTGCCTGGATGGTTTACTGTTGACTCACAACTCTGATCAGGTTTAGCAAAAATTGTCTATTATTTGTATGGTATTTCATTGAATTTGCCCAGAAATACTTTTTGGTCATTTCAGAAAGCAGTCCAAACCAAATTTCACACTCCTGCCTTCCTTCTCCCTGGACATGAGGTAAAGAATGGTTCACTGAGTACTGGAAGCATTGAATTCAGTCCTTCTCTGCTCAAGGGCTTAAAAGGTAAATTATGGGGCTGTGCCTGGAGAGACTCTGTATCCCCCCTCCCTCAATGTTGCTTTCCTGGCAATGGATCAGTACTGTGAGAACTACTTAACTGACCCCTCCTTTGTGCATTTTCAGTAAAACAATTTTGAAAAATTTTCCCTATTCTCAAAATTTTAAGTAGTTAATTTCACCTTTTGTTAAGTAATTTAGCAGCACGAGTCTAAGAGAGGTTCAAGGATACTTTTTCTTCTACTTTAACTAAGAATATAGAACCTGTTAGGTGCACATTCATGGGGAAACTACACAGCCAGATGCAAGCCAAATATTGGGATTTAAAAAAACCATTAATATTGTTTTTATCCAATATTTGAAAGGTTAATACCAGACCAAGTGGTAAAATTAACAGTCAGATAGATATTATGTAGAGAAGTAATTTATGCTTATTCTCATGGAGCCTTGGACTGATGGGTATTAAGTACAAAATTTGATCTTCCTGTCCCTAGAGTGTCATCACCACCAAATGTGTCAGTAACTTGAAGAGTCAAGACTTTAATACATGCTGCATGTCTTGTTTAATTGTTTCTTGCTGCAGGGTCAGAAACACTTAGCAGTGGTTATTTCAGCTGAGCTATCAAAGCCCAGCTTCGTTTCCTTTCTCTGAATGTAACACATGCAAATCAAGCAACTAAAAGATCATTTGAAAAATATATCTTTCTGGGAGAGATACTATGAGAATGATATCTACTGATAGGGCTAAATTGGCAAATCACAGCTATCTCAGAGTTTACATTGTCTCCACCTTGCAGACTCTACTGTTACTCTTTGGCAGCCTATAATAGCTATTTGACACACCTAGGAATGCCATTTTTGGAGGGTCATTTTTTTTCCCAGTTATTTATCCAGAAATTACAATCATTTGGCTGGTCAACATAATTCTCAGCTGTGCTGCTGCAGAGAAAACACCAAAGAGGTTTGCCCCAACTTAGAAAAACAGCAGCATGGCTTTGTCAAATCTCATCTGCAGTACACTGATTAAGAAAGGATCTGTTATATTGGAAGAGTGTTTACAGTCAAAATGAATGAAACAGGACATGGATAATTGGGAGGGCCATATTACTGGAAAAAGAAACATGGAACAAGCTCCTAATTCCATTTGAAGCTAATTAGGTGGCCTGCCCCTTTAATAAGATGTTTGGGCTCACAGGATCTGCTTTGTTGAGGGCATTTCTTCTTTAATTGGCCTGTCAATTACAATTTGTCATGAAATGCTGCAAACTCCTTAGGGCCTGTTTTCAGTCTGTCATATAAAATGGGTGCCAGAAAATTTTTTAAAAAAAAAGACATTAAAATATATACTGGTTGTTATTCCCCTGGTTAATTTTAAATATTTTTGCTATTCACTTCAATGCTTTCAGGGCTGAGCTACATAAGTCTTCCACAACTGAGAAGATAGCAGTTGTGCTTGTGATGCAAGTTGTAATGGAAAAATTAGATTTAAATTGAAGATGGTGCAGGGGACACAGTGTTGCCCTTTCCTGGAGTGACGAGCTGAGAATTCTAAAGCTGAATGAGCAAAGCAGCAGAATAGATGTCTTACTGGAACAAGATGTTTTTTATGTTTTTAAGGCTTAGTTGAGAAATTGAAATTTAACAAGTACTCTTTAGAAGGATCATGGAAATAATCAAGCATGAGATAGCAATCTATTGACCTCTGGTAACATGATGTCTTGATTTAGAAGACTGCCTTACAAGCTTGACAAACAACCTAATGCCAACGATACTGAACTTTTTATGGTAGTTCACTAGTTACCCAGATGAGGAACGGTCACCATGTGACAAACCATTAACAGCTGACTCAAAGGCATGCTTGGTCAAAGCAAAAGCAAGTGTTTTCCATGTTGTAATTATTTGTTTCTCTTTTCCTGGCTGAGAAAAACAGTTTGGCTAAACACAAGGGTGCTGTCAGCTCTTGCTGAGGAGGCGTTTTCCTTTAGGAAGCAAAGATGAGAAGAATTTGCTGTCAACTTACACTGTTGACAAAAGCAATAGTATTAACCAGTACATGAATTTCTGTGTTCCTGAGCATGCAGTGTCTGTATTCTCACACAGCTGCAGTAGGAAGTATCTAGTCTCTGTTCTTGTCCTCTCCCTTTGCACTGTTCAGGTGGTATGAAAAAGTTATTGTAAAAGAGATTTCTACGAGAAAATCACTTTCTCTCCAGTGACAGACAGAGCTGAAGAGGGCAGGAGCAGCAGTAAGCACTCTTTAACTGTGTGTGGAATTAAATGGGTGCCAGAAATCCAGGAATAGGTGATTGTGGATGCAGATGTCAAAACCTAAGTCACTATTGGCCTTGCAACTCTCATAGTTACTGGATCTATTTGAGTTTTCTGTCTAAGCAAAATCTTGTTTCTCTCCTCTTAGGAATTGCAGTGAAATGCCCTGATCATAAGAGGTGTGAAGTGTGTTTTGCAAACCAGCATTTGTCAGCCCCACCTCAAATCTGAATGGAGAACAGTCTGTTTTAAGATTTTTTCCAAAGCTTGGATTAGGTAAAGAAATAATAATTTCCTCTCTGGCTTTCCTTTCTTTTTTTCCTAAGGCCAAGTTCTATTAACACATATTCACTGACTTTCCTCTGCAACAAAATGTTTATTTGTTTGTGACCTTTGCTTCATTTTCAGACTGGAATAGTTCAGCTGGAAGAGGCCTATGAGGATTATCTAGTCTAACAGCCGTTTTAGATTTTTGCCTTGCCTTGGATCTGAAGTGAGGTGGCTGCTTCCACAATGCAGTGACCACTCTACAATCACAGCTGCCCAGTGTCTGGTGCGATTGCCACGCATGGACCTTGAAAGCTTGCCTTATTCTGATGCTATGTCTAGTGGTGACTAAGCACTTGATTTGGGTAAGAGAATTAAAAAAGCATAAATAAAATAATGACTCAAAATTTTGCACATTTATTCAACCCCTTGAATAGCTGCTTACACTTTTACTATAAATTGGTACCTCATGGCTTCTTTGTATAAGACAGTGAGCTAGTCTAGCGGGATGACCTAGTTATTTTTAAAGCCCGCTTATGTCAATACTCTCTGTCCTGTGACCATGTTGGTCACCATTATTTCAGGGTGAGGTCAGTCTTTTTCTTTGCTTGGGCCCCTTCCCAGTTTCTCAACACCTGCCTTGAAAGTGACAGCTCTATGGGTGTCCTCATAAATTAAAAATCATGTGCCTCTGCCCTGATGCCTTGGGACAGGCACAAAGTTAGAAACTGTCCTGTAACCCAAGCCCTGGGGCTGCTGCACGGGACAGCTGAGCAGCAGGCAGCGAGCTCCAGCAGCGGGGGGCCGGCTACACCGCAGACCTTGGGCAGCACCCAGCCTGGTGCCAGCAGGCATGCCACTGTGCTGCTGAGGGCCAGGGATGGCCCCCAGGTAGGGATCTTCTCCCATGGGAAAGGTGGAGAAATCAATGGGCTGACAAGGGGCTGCTCTGGGTTCTGTGCAGCACCTTTGCCTTTGGGTGCCCGGGATGAGCTGAGCTGGCAGCAACAAGGTGGGGAGTGAGGAGTGGGGGGCAGGCTCTCTACAATGAATGGGCAGTCCTGTGCACAGTTGCCACTATCCTTTGCCACCTCCCAGCTCCACCATTACAACTCTGGCGCCTAATTGACCACAGCATTAATTCAGTCATGTTTTCCTCCTTCCAGTGTGCACTCTAGACACTCAGACAGCACACATGTTTTCCATAGCCTGACAGAGTCCTAAAACTTCAATTCAGCAAAGCACTTAGGTGTTCTCCTTTCCCCCAAAACTGGTTTCTCAGTCTTCTTACCATCCCCACCATGAAGGATACATCCACCCTCAGGGAAACTCTTAGACAAATCAGAGACAACCCACTGTGTTTAATCTGTCTGCTCCTGCCCCAGGTGTGTGTTGTGACCCATTTCAGGATCCATGCCTGGTAGTGCCCAGGGTCTGAGGAGCTGCACCTGCAGTATCACAGCACCACAGTCACCTCTCAGCTCCATAACTGTGGGGGCCAGACACGAGTGCTAATGTGACCCCTGGTATGGAGTGAGGTGTGGGTATGACAGCTCTCAGCATAAAAAGCAATAAAAGCAGTGAATGGAGCAGAAGTTGATCAAGCATCCTTTTCAAATCACCTGGATGCTGCCTTCAGAGGCACAAGCAAAATCTGTTACCCTGTTGGCAAAGAATCCTTAGATGGATGACTAAATTACAGCGAAGTAGAACCCTCTTTTTTTTTTTTTAATGATCCATGACTTGTGTTTTAACAGAGACTGCTTTTTATATTTCTTCTGTTCTTCTGATAGGCATCTTTTAAGTTCCTTCTAACAGCTGGGTATTGTATGGTTGTGCTCTTTCCCATTTATTAGTAAAAGGCTGCAGATGGGTGCTGCTTACTTTTCTACAATACAGACCAATAATAATAATAATAATAATAAATCAACACATAAGATCCCAGCCCTTTTAATGCTTCCCATACTCTATCTCAAAATAAATGCATGAGAATTTACTGGAGTGCTACTGGTAGTGATGCATCCTGTATTTCGGCAAGTCTCTTGGTATGTGTGTTCCTTGCGTTCCTTTCAGGTATTCTTCGAGTTCTTTTCCTCTCACAGCCCTTTTGTCAGCTGACAGTGTTGAGGCCTCAATGTCCCTTTCTTCAGCTGGTAACAGCAACAGCAGCAGTAAGACTGCACTTTGAGACCTTTTGCCTTAAAAGCATCTATCATCCCACCCCTGCATCTGGTGACATTTTATAGGTAGATATGACAATCCAGATGAAATTGTCTCTGGGGAAGGCTGCTTTGCTGCTGGCAGAGGGGCCAGCTCCTGTCTCTGTGACATCCCCTTCCCAGTTGCCCCACCTGGTGAAGAGCTGGGCAGAGTGCCGAGCAGGGAATGTACCTCCTTTCCTATGGGTCTGGTGGTGACAGCAGCCCCTGGCCCCTGGCCAGGGTGGCTGGGGCCTGGGAGGAGGCTTTCAGAGGTCTGAGAGGCATCTGCTGGCCCAACAGCTGCTGCCAGCAGGCAGGCAGGGGACTGGGACAGGGCAGCCTGCTGGGCATTGGAGCATGGCCTCATGGTGGGGAGGCAAAATTGTAGGGCTGCAGGAGAGATCAGTGGGGACTGAGACATCATGATGTTAGGGAAAAGAAATGGGAGAGAACCCATTAGAAGTGAGATTAAGTAAAGATAGCTCCTTAGTACAGGATATAAGTTTATCTTGCCATGTCACAGTTTTGCTCTCTTGTTGTCTTTTCCTAATGGAAAGCACTCACAAAACCAGTGCTGTCAATAAACTTTGGAAAAATATCACCTCTCATCTTTTCAAATCTTGAGGCAATGAAGCCATTGCCAAGGTGATTATCTATTTGTCACCCATGAGTGACACTAACAAATATTTTAAGGCAAAGCAAGGTATCACCCCAGTGACAGAATTCCCCATGCCTTTGTTGGACTAAAGTGCTGGGTATGCCAGCAAAGGTTGGATCAGATTGCCTTGGGAAAAGTAAGGCAGTCCTACTTACACAGATCTATTAGCACCTACAGCTGCCTTGTCAATTTAGTGGTAACATGGAAATAAGGAACTGTCCACTGGAGTAGATTTTTCAGGGGAAAAAAGTTATGGTAGTTGTCAAAGAAGGTAGAGATGATGTTGTTTCTGCAGGTGAGATAACACAATTAAGATAAAGCATTGGGCTCAAAGAATTAATACTTGAGCTTTTCACCTTTATGCAGAACTTTGGACTAAGTCAGCATTGTTCTGAAATCAGTGAGAAATGGATCCTTTAAACTATCAAAATCATGATGTTCTAGGATTGCATTTGCCTACTACAGTCCATATTGCTTTGTCAAATTAGAGAATGACATCAGGTGACAGCTAATTTTATTTTTGCTCTGTTACACACCTATGCTTCCAGACACCTGCATATCCCTAAAGAAGTAATTTAAACTTCTGGAGTCTTTGTTTCCGTTTTCTATGTTTCCTTTTCTCATCAACTTCAGCCTCCATTGACTGGGTTTGAGGCCTCTGTCTTAGTTTGAGCTTCTCACTCCTCTGGTGTTGTGAGAACACAAATAAAAGCAGTGCTGTGTGAAAACACAGAACTGTTTAGTATTGAGCAACTTGTGATGCTGAATTCTTCATACAGAAGAAAAATGTCAGTTGTGGGAATCATGGTGAGTTGACTGCACAAATCAGTGATTTGTCTGCTGAAACTTTTCCTAGCTGTTCTTCACTGGGTGCAGAGTATGGTTGTGTTGAATTTCTGCTCTTGGTAATGCATCTAGGGATGAACACAAATCTAAAGGAAACCTGCCTTTCTCCTGAAGGATTGTTAATCCAAAGTCCTGAGACTGGCAACATGCATGAGCAGGTTTTATTCATGAAGATAAGTAGTAGAGACTTACTTGAGTGTATATATCTACTTTTCAACTACAGCTACTCTGTCAAGAAAGGTCTTGACAAAAGGTTTCTACCTATCAATATAATTTTTATTTTTTACTCATTTTCCTATCCACCAGTACTAGGCTACTTGATTTGATTTTTGTAAATCAGTTCTGTGGAACAACAAAGTAGCTAGAGAACCAAAGAAAGTCTTGGGAGAATCTGGGATGTTGAACAGCAACATCGTGGCCTTGCTACATCTTTTGAATGGCTTTCAACAGTTCCATATTTAGCCTACAATGTATTTAAGAATTAACTCAGACTGTAACTCTAAGAGGAAAACATTTTGTTTAATCAGGGTCTTGCATGTTTTCTTGGCTATGTTTATCATGGGAAAACTTCTGAACTAAAATTTGCAAAAGGTTAGAATCACCTTCTAATTTCATTAGACACTCAGGTTTTTATGAAGAAAAATTAAGTAGAAAGTATACCAGTGTAGCCAGATCAATTTCATAATGCCAACACTTTTAAAAGCAACAGTTATTAATAAGTTTTACACCACTACAGAGAAGAGAAATATTTTATATTGTAGGGATCATTGCTCAGAAGAGAGGAAAAACACAAGAGCTGATTTCTGTGCCCATCTATGTACAGATGGGAACCTGTGTGAATGGGAAATATTCATGGCTGTGCCCATGATGTGTCAGTGGGTGTCAATTAACCTTGTATCCTGGTGGCTATTGATGATGAATCATTAATCTTCACAGCATTTTGTTTCTAGTATTTTAATATATTTGGAGAGATTAACAACTCTCACTGGCAACAAAGCATCTCCTGATCGTTGATCTCCCATGAAAACTCTTAAGTGTTTTCTATTGCAGTCCAACAGACAGGACTGGACAATAAAAAGCATTCCAGAATGTGTTTAAAAATACTTCTGCTTGTGGAATCACTGCACACACTTTGCAGCGTTCAGAGAGTTTGGCATTCAGGCCTTGCCTGAAGCTAATGACAGAAACACCTCTCACCCCTATGAAAGCTGAAGGCCTGCTTTAAGTGCTGTGGAAACAAGTTCAGCACCTCTTGATGTCAAGTTGATTATATGTACAGAGATCTGCTTACACTTAATGCATACAATGCCTTAATACACTCCAAGGCCAAGAGAATTCAAAAAATGGCACTTGCTGAAAGGTTGCCTTCCTCCAGCTTATTCCTCTGAACTCAGCACCTCATTGGGAAGCCTGACAGCAAGTTTTCTGTGCTAGCAATATTTCAAAAGGCACAATGTATCAAAATGAACTGGAGGCTATCCAGTACTCCCTGTTCTTGATGTCTTCATCACAGGGCAAATTTAATACCTATTTGATTTCACACGCTGCATTTTGCCTGATTTGTGTGATGAGATGGTTGGCATATTCATTCACTGTTCTCACATGTATGTTGCCTAAAGACTGTGCTGAGAATAGAAAAACATTTGGGGGACTTCTCCTGCCCTCGTTCTGCCCTGGAAAAAGCTTGATGTTGAAATGCACAACATCTTAGGGGTAATAATAAATGAAAGGAAGGATATCTCATTGATTTGCAGATTTCTGTCTGCAAGCTATGCTAGAGCCATTTCATCCTTTTCAGTGGAATTTGTCTAGACTTCTCCATACCTTTGTTGGACTAAAGTGCTGGGTAGTTAAAAAGTTAGTATTTTCACATTTGGCTAAGGAGAAACAAGAATAAGTTCTCTGTTTCCCTCTTATAGCAGCTTCCAGACTGACATCTCCATGGAGGAGTGAGTATCCACAACAAAGGCAGGCTGCATGCTGTGTTTTCCATGCTCCAGCTGCACAGGAGCCATCAGAGCTCCATGTAACAGGGTGCACTGATCTAGCTTCTCTCTCCCTTTGGAGGATCAGATTTTTCAAGTGCTTAATGGTAGTGAAGTTCTCCTGGTGACCAGGCTGGTATTGCCTTCCTTACACAGACTGTGAAAGCGCACTGACTATTATTCGCCTACTCAATTAATTGCCAAGGAGACAGGAAATATGTACCCAGAGGAGAAAATGAAGCCATTTTTATTTGCTGGCTAATCAAAATCCAATGGCTTTTGAAGACAGTGTGAAATGATCATTAATTAGGAGAGATACCTAAATCTAAAGTTCAAAGAACCTTGTACAAGCCAAGGAAACAAGGCTTGGAGGACAGAAATTGTTTGCCCACTGAGAGAGGCTGGCTACATGGAAGCACAGGAGTCCCATGACCTGCCTAGCTGCATACATTTTTCAGGTTTTCTTGTTAGACTTTATCCCAGAAGGGAGATGGTCAATGATTTTTACCAACACAAATCCTTTTCCTCCATGTAATATTAGTTGCTTGTCTTGCCAGGGACTTGGGCACAGAATCTCTGAGTCTCTGTGGCAGCCTGAGCATAGCCACTGTCAAGAACCAGGTGGGATGTACCTAGAAGGTGTATAGGGCAGTAAAATAAAACAAAATTCATTTCCAAATGAAGAAAAATCTAGAAGCTTGAAGGTCTCCCAATAGTCAGTGCTCTTCAATTGCAATAGATCTTTGCTTTGTTTCCACTAAAAAAAAAGCTGATATCAAACTTTACTGCCAGTTGTGTGCAGAGGAGTAGTTCTGGGATTCCTATGTTGCTTTTGAAAAGGATGCATAATCAAAATATTACACCTGAAGGTATTAGAAAATATATTCTGCAAATACATAGAAAAAAGAAAACATCTAATAATGCCAAGGCTGCAGGTTCAATCTCCATATGGGCTGTTCACTTGCTAGTTGGACTCAATGATCCTTGTGTGTCCCTTCCAACTCTAGAATATTCCATCATCCTTGATTTTTTTTTAAAACAGTATCCCTGAAGTACTTTGTGAGTAAGACTTGTCTTCAGTCTCAGAGTTAGAATGTGGTTTTGAGGAGAACTTTTGCCCATTTATTAAAATGATTACAAGGTAACCCCAGCCAGCTATATGGAAACCTGAGGATAACAGAACAGATCAAAACTAGAGAAAACTAGAAAATAAAATAACTATTTTCCCAGAGTCAGGAGGATGGGCTATTTCTCCTGGGAAATAAACACTTTAATATGCATAGATAAACCCTAACCACTATCTTACAGGTTAGCCTGAAAGATTGTGCTCTGGAAGGGCACGCAGAGAACTCCATGTGATAATTTCCTGGAATTTCTGGATTGAAACAGATAAGAGCTGCATGTTGACATCTGTTAATTGATGTAACCTTTTGTTTGCAAGCTGATCAGCCTGAGATCAACAAAGAATCACTATCAAAACCCTTAGATAAAAGATTCAATGAGTCAAATTTCAGAAAAAGAAGTTAAAAAAAATTATGACTTAAGTTCCACATATATTGAAGTGGTATTTGCAGACTTCTTTACAGAAGGACTGCTTTCTGATTAAATTTACTGTCTTATTTCTAAATGCTGAATCATATTAAAATGTGTATACTGGTCAGAAATCTTCAAGAAAGCAGTATCTGAAGTTCTAAAAAGTATAGACGTGAAAGAAAATAGGGTCATTTATAAATATGTCATATTTGGCACTTTCTCCTTGCAAATGAGGAAAATGAGGCAATATGGACGTGATAAAAATTTTTTATGAACTATAATTTTTATACTAACCAAAGTTATATTATCACTATTCTTCATAGAAAAAATTGGAACAAATCTTCAAGAATAAATACTTCCTCTTAATTTATAAAATCTAGGTATTTTCATTGCGGTGATCCTTTGCAGTAATAGTTATATGTGGAAATTTGTGAACAAAGTAAGAAATGTTGTTGAGACAAAAAGGGGAATTTTGCCATGGGTTTTAATAAAGTCAGGTTCAGGCTTTACTATGTCTTCTTTCCAGTACCATGCTGCTTGCCTTTGCTAGTCACAAGCTCGAACACCAACCCGCATCCAATGTAGTTCAGTGTGAATAAAGACAAAACATTTATGGGAGAAAATCTTCCTCGACCTGTTATTTACCTACTTAGGTAATTTACTATTTAGACCTGAAAAACTATTTTCAGCTTTGTATGGAGACATTTTTGTGTCCTAGTATAGAAGTATTGAACGAGCATGTGGCCAAAAGCTGAAGGCTTAAAGTTCATGCAAAGCACAGTGAATGCAAACCACATTGCTATGCAAAAAAATCACTTCCTCTCAAATGACTTTCAAGATTTGTCACTAAACACACATGTGGACAGCTTTCCCAAGATTCAAGCTAAATTTTCAAGGATGGAGGTTCACCAGCTTTTCTGGACAAGTGTGTCAGTGCTTGTCATAAAAGATATTTTCCTCAAGTCCACCCACCAGTTCTGTTGCTACAACTTGTGACAGCTGCCTCTTGCCCTTTCATTTTTATCTCTACCTCTATCATCCCCATAGCCCCTTATACACTGCTAGAAGACTTCTGTTAGATTCACCTTCTTGCTTTGTTTTCTGCAGGCCAGAAAAACACATCTACCTCAGTTTTTCCTTTTTTCTTATGTTCCATACACCCAACTGTTCTGCTAGTCCTTTGCTGGACTATTTGCAGACTGACTGCACCCAACTACTCCCAGGCTGCTCTGCTCCTGGCTGGGGTTGTGGAACAACTCTGGCTACCAGGTCCTTCCCTGTCACTTGCTGCTCCTGGTCCAAGAGGTGGTCCCTGACAATTCCATATGTACACTTGCAAGAGCAGAGGAGAAGGGAATATATAATAAATTGTTCTTTCCCTCAGGCTGCTGCTTAAATCCTACTATCCACCATGATCACTGGTGTCCGGTGGCTAATCCTCTGAGCCACTTCTCCAGCCTTCTTTTAGGAGACAGCTCTAACTACCCTTACAAAGCCTCCTTGGTGAAATGCTTGTCATCGGGGTGCCCACTTTCCCTCATTTCTGTATAATGGCTATTGCAAAGTATATTTAGAGGCCCAACATACTTTATATGTGCTGTTGCTAATTACCAAGATGCTAAAAAGAATGTGTAAACTGCTTGATAATAACATGTGTGTTAAAAACTGGCTGGAGCATTTATTAGAAGAGCATTTCTTTAGCATGTCAATGTATACAGGGAGGATGGTTTTCCCATCCCTATTAAAAAGAAAAATGTTAGGCTTTGATTCTCTAGTTTCTTTTCATCTTCATCTAGAATAAAAAGCTTCAGGGAAGGAATACAAAAAGATAGAATAGCAACGAAATCACAAAAGGAAGATATCAATAAGAAGCACCACTGACTATTCTCTAAGCAGTTTCCAAGCAACTTTTAATGGAAGGTCAGGCACAAGCAAGATAGAGGGAGGAAAACCCAAGACATTATTTCATACAATAAAGTGACTGTGAATGCTGCCAGTTACAGAGGAAATAGATTGGCCAGCCTGAGCACTTATTTATGTTATTCTGTGAATACAAATGAAAATCCTGTACAAAGGGTACTATCAAATTTGAGCGGGAATGTTAATTCCAGCAATAGGTTTGCAATATTCCTCAGAGAGGCTTTCCTCACTGAATATGTGATGTTGACTTTGTGGTAATAATAATGATCCTGCTAGACTCCCTCAGCTCATTCTGTCTGAAGTTCTATAATGCTTTTATTAATTGATCAATCATGCCTTACATTTGCAGCTCCGAGAATATTTGACATGAGTGATGTGGATGGGACAACTGAGGAATAGAGACCTTACCAAAACTGTTGTAGCTGTCCACAGACATCCTAACACACAAGACAATGGAATGGCCAGAGATGTACCTCCAATCAAGGGAGAGACAACCATATCTGCAGACAAGTCTTGCTCCCCAGCACTGTGGGCTGGCTACCACTGTTACTGGTGGCAAGAGACAGAGGTTATATCTGTATGTATAACTCATACGTGATTTTTACTTCTTTCTTCATCCAGCATCTGGCAGCTTTAGACAGTTAGCAGCTGAAATAGTCCTTTTGAACCTGAGTGCCGTCACAGGCAGTCTGAATGAATCACTTTGGTCCCAAAATCATAGAGCACAAAGCATCCTTCTGTGCTCTGTGACTTGTTATTATACTCAAGAAGCAAAACTCCATGTGTCCATGCCAAGAAAAGCCCTAGGAAGGGTCCCAGGGGTTGATTTGGAGGCCTAAATTGAAAAAGCCAAATTATTAGTTATATTGGGAATTCTGGCCTACAGAATAATAATAGCAAGTGTAAAACAAAACTTTTCTCTTTTAGATTCAGTCTTGAATCTAACAGAGAAAAAGCTGTTGAAGCTGACAGGACAATAATGTTTGATTTCATAACACTTTGCTTCTCATGTCTGGATGTTCTGCTGTCTGCACCAGGATGATGATACAGCCTGTCCCTTCACATGGCACTTCTCCTTCCCCATCCAGCCTGTCTTCAGGTTAAAAGACAAAAAAAAAAAAAAAAAAAAGGAAAGGAAAACAATAGTTTGAATTTGAATTTTTAACCAGAGGAAATATTTATGCCAGGAGTCACCAATGATGAGGATCTGGGTCAGTATCCTTATATGCTCAGGAGCCTGAACAAGAGAATGAAGAATCATTTACACTGGGAAGTCCTCAACCTCAATGCTGTGTTTAATCTGATAGACTCACATAGCTACCTTGGATACATGGGACATGCCAGATTCATCTACCACATCCACCTAGACACTGTTAGGTCAGAGATTTATATTTAATTTATTTAATATTGTCAGGCTGCAAAGGCTTTTTGCTGTATGGGAATAAGGGTCACACACACACACACACACACACACAAGAGAGAGAGGCTGTGAGGAATTTTTGCAGCTGAACATGAGACTCTGGGGAGCAGCTCTCTACACATGCACTTATGTGCACTTTCTGCAGCTGAGGGGTGATGCTGAGGCCACTTGTCTTGCTCCAAGCCCTTACTTGCCAGGCACAGCTGGTTCATAATCCAGTCCACTGGGACCCTAAAGTGGAAAGAAGTGATATTATTCCCTTGAAATACATGAGACCTAGTGGCCAGATAGTCCAGTATTTAAAGATTGAGATTTGAATACAAGCTTACAACTGTGATGTCTGTACTACATTTTGTTTGGAGAAATTGATTACAGATATTAAAGGGACTAGCTTCTTAACATCATTTCAGCTACTGAAAGCTTAGCTTTTACTTTCAATTTCAGTTATGTACATAAGAAGACTTTCCAGAGGGCACGAGAAACAATCTCAGAATTTATTCCACAGTATGAATGGGTTAGTTATAGTGCATTTTCCTTGTCCTAAAAATAGACTGAGTGAATGTTTGAAGGCCAGTTTTTGATAAAAAATATATGTTTCTGTGTTCTTAAAATGTATTATGAATAAGACTGCTTTTTTGGATGATCAAGGGTGGCTTATGAACCAGGGTACGGATGCCTGACAATATATACTTATGAAAGAAATCCTTGCAGTTCAGAAGAACTTTGGCTGTAAAATGTATCTGAAAAAATGCTGTGAAATCTCAGTATTCTTACAGTCCTACAGTCCTTCTCCTATTAGACATGGTTTTTTACTTTTTATTTAAATCACAAGCCTTTCCAAATTATATATAAACCACATGCATCCCAAACCTCTTCCTGCAAAGAAGGACACCAGTAAAAGCTAATTACATCCTTACTGATTGTGCTAAATTTGACCTGAAGCAGAGGATAGATTTTTCACAGGACATGCTCAGCAGGAGACATGGCAACTAATTATTAGAGGTGCAATATTAGGGCTAGTACAGTTGGTGTACAGAAAACTGAAATAAGACCTTGTACAGTGTGATTTGTGCTATATATAGACTGACACAGGGACCAACAATTGAGTTTCCCTCTATTGTCTTCTTCAGCTGCTCCAGACCAGCTTTCTGCTCCAGACCACTTGGCTGAGGTCACCTTCTGGACTGAAGTCAGTGATGCAGCTGCCAAGTCTAGGGCAGAAGAGGTGGGAGATTTCTACCTCAAAGTAGGTTGATACTGGTTTTATCTGGGCTGTCCTGCTGTCGTCTGCAGAAGTGTGGTGCCCAGCTCTGAGTGTGTGGGTTATGCTGTGAGTAGTTGGCTGAGAAGTGCTCTGGCAGGGAAGCAGCACATGTCTCTGTCAGAGGTTTGTGGTGGATTCCTCTTCTAAGAAAGAAGATTTGTCTTAGTATTTTACTAAGTAAAATTCCAGTATTTTACGTACAAAGACATTGTTTTCTTTGTTTATTTTTAATTTAACATTGTGAAAACTTCTTCAGTCATGATGGGAAGATAGCATCTTGAAGCCCATGCAAGTGCAATTACCTTAATTTAAACTTGTTTATGTGAGTTATTTATCATGCTTCAATCTTGGACTATATGAGACAGCATTCCTCATGTTTGCTCACTACACTTATTCCTGCCCTTATTACCTGATTTCTTTTTTACTTACTTTTAGGTTTGGAGGGCTACTTTGAGAATTACTTGAGATTTTTTCAAAGTAATGATCTGCACAGTAGCCAGCACCTGGGTTTCTTAATGGGATCAGAGTGTGTGCATGTTCCACAGAACCTCTTGCTTCCTTGTTTCTGAGGCATATTTAAAGCTCTCATCTCAGCCTCCATGAAAAATCTTATGAGTATTTTAGAAACCATCTCAGCTGGAGCAGTTTCTTTTAAGCCAACAAAGCTAATGGTGCCTAATAAAACTCCTTGTAGCTAAGGAAAAAGCATGAGTGGATGAAATCTCTGAGTGGAATTAACTACCAGAAGGAATGAGTTTAAGCCTAGTTTAAGTTGTTTTTGGAGCAGCTAAAAACATTTTTAAAAAACAGGCCTCTCGCAAAAAACAAAGAGCAGAAATGACAGCAATAATAATGAGAAATTTGGGATTTTCAACTCATTCTCCATAACTGGCTTTAAAGAAAACATTACTAATGGGATATGGTAAGGTAATATTATGGTTATAAAGACAAGGGACTGCAGGTAGGAGCTATGAAATCCATCTTTCTAACTGTTGTTTCCAGGGCAGTGAAATCTTAAACAGTAATATACAGATCTACCTGTTAATTTCTAACCTGTCTCCTACCCAGATCAAATCTTCTCTCTCCTGAATGTTTAGTCACTGTTTCAGGATTTATCTAGCTAAAAATTACTCTTTTGCATTCTGTACCTTCTTCTAACACTGTACCAATGTATTGTCCTGTGGTCAGTACCATTCTCAGCCTTCCATT
The DNA here is from genome assembly GCA_013399455.1 of Anthoscopus minutus. Taxonomy (NCBI): domain Eukaryota; kingdom Metazoa; phylum Chordata; class Aves; order Passeriformes; family Paridae; genus Anthoscopus; species Anthoscopus minutus. The sequence continues at coordinate 4,096 of VWYI01042523.1, read as the reverse complement.
CTCCCAGCTTTTGTCAGAGGAGTGAATGCAGGATGACCTACCCTGAGTTTCCTGGTAGCTGCTGTGCCCACCCTGATGCCAGTCCCATGTTCTTCCTCCCTCTCTTACTCTGTTCGTGCTTGGTGCAATGTGTCAGATACTTCAGTGAGTCATGCTGCTTCACGACAAAACTGATGGTTTTGTAAGATCTGGTTTTCAGCTGTGTTGGTTCCCTGAAAAACCTCCGTGTGAAGTTTCACGGACTGCAGTGTCAATCTGCGGGAAGAGAGCATCAGGATTTCAGCAGGGTTAGGGCGCTACAGAGGGGAACTTTAGCTGATGGCAGTTTGCTGTATGACTCATCAAAAATGTACCCTTTTGTTACTGCAAAATTATCTTACCTGATGTCCTGGTTTAGGAATGGTGCTCCCCAGTTTAGTGTTCCCGCTGAACCACTGTGAGTTGTGCACTGCTCGCTCATTCCCGTCTCCCGCTGCAGCAGGCTGGAGAGGAATACTGGAGGCACAAAGGGTAAAGATCACGGGTTGGGATAGGAACGATTTACTGGAAACAGCAAATAAAAAAAAAAAAAAGAGCAGTAGCAGTAACAATCCCAACGACAGAGTGCAGAAGAAATAAGAAAGCGAGTGATTCACATGCGATTGTTCACATCCCGAGGCAAACGCCCGACAATAGCTGGCTGCTTCCTCTACCGCGCTGTGTGACTCTTCACCAATCCCCTCAAAATGAGAGGAGGTGTTGCAGAGTAACCTCTGTGTCCTGGCCATGCCCCGTCCTGGCTACTGCAGAAAATGAACCTGGTCCCGGCCAGAACCAGGACAGCTGATACCATCCTGTTTCACCAGTGCTGCTGTAATGACCATTCCTTACCATGTCAAGTTCCCTGGACAGCACTTCCCTACGAAGCCTCCAGCATTTCCCGTTTTCTGCTGCATTAAGTACCTCAAATGCAGGGCCCTTCCTGGACATTTCTATCCTGCCTTAACAGATCTTAGCCACTCTCAAACTATTAACTCCTTTCTCTGTTTGCACCCTGCCACCATCACATGCTCAGTTTCAAGATGCCCTTGACCACACAGTTATCCATGTTAGGGAGGCTTCTACACATCCCTTCTATTATCTTCCCTCAGACCCCTTCTTAAGATTTCTTTATTCTGTGACACCTACAACAGGAAAAAAATAAAAAGGTGATAAATTGCTGGTGTGCTCGGTCTGTAGACTGCTGTGTCAGCCAGCATTGCTGTATGTCCTCTCATCCTCATATCTTGTTCAATTTATGTTGATGCAATATCTAAGAGCATCAACTTGGTCCAGATTTCTTACTTGAGAGTGGGAAGGAGGTTATTGCTCCATTTTTATGGACTGCTCCATCTTTACTAGGTGAGCAAGTTGCCAGTATGTTGATCCATACAGTCCGAAATTCAAACCAGAAGGTAACATGCAGCAATAAAAATTAGAACAGCTGATTCATGTTGCTAGACTCACAAGTAGAAGTACTATCTGGAGTAATATCAGCAAAGAATTGTCATTTAAATTTGTTTGGGAGTTTCACAAACTAGGAAAAGCTTTAAAAATTTATGTAATCAGAATAAAACTAAGTAAAATAAAAGTTTTGGTAGGACATTGCAGCTTGGCTGACTTCAGGCTGAAGAGACCCATTTCTCTGCTCCAATGTTTGTTTTTATGAAGACATTTTGTATATAATGATGTGGTGATATGTTACCGTGGATGTAGCACTAAATATAACGTGAGAATATGTGTGCTATTTGAAGAGATCATGCAAGGGTGTGTAGTGGGGGCTGCATTTGCTGTATGTGTAGTACCCTATTTATAACAGACATATAGGATGGATTTAGTGTACTAGAAGTGAGCATGTGAACTAAAAACTTGTAAGGACATAATGCTCAACAAACCAGAGTACCTAATATGTCAAAAAGAATTCTGAATTCATGAAATGCACTCAAATTTAGCTGCTTTTTGCTACACTAACAAAAACCACATCTGTCTTGGTTTCATTTTACATCTAAACTTAGTAGTCAATAATAAATATGACCTTGATCTTGCTATTTTTGGTGAGTGGGGGTTTTTTTGCATCCACACAAGTCAAGTGTAATCAAGTAAATCCTCAGTTCATAAGATGTATTCATGTGGCAAATTACAAAATTATGTACAAGTCCTGGTACACACCACTAGGAGCCACTAGGCCTGGTCTCCGTTTTCTGGTACAAAAATATGTTTTTCTAGACACTACTTCTCTTCCTTCAGAATTACTTTGCGACAGCTTTGATAAATTTTCTTGACCTTGCAACTTTCATTAACCAGATTAGAGCAGCTGAGTATCTGTGTTCTCACCCATGACTGAAGAGTAATTTTTTTTTCCAGTGGCTTTTGCATAGACTATACTGTTCTACTTCACTTTTCTTTGACATTATCTCCAGTGCTAACATCCTTGAGGCATAAACTTCCTTCATGCAGAATGTAAATTTGTCCATAGGCTGTTGGTTTTGAACACAACGTCTTTAAAGTAGGCATACGACTTGCAGATCGATCCTGGAGACCAGCAAAGGATATGTTGAGGACTTTCATTGCCCCATAGAAGTAAATGTAAGTGAATTGGTAGACTTCTCTCAAGTTAAAAATTCTTTTCTTACTTATAGGAAGCTGAAACATCTCAAAATCAGAAAAAGGTATATACAATTCTGGCATTCATTTGTATGTGTTTCCAAAACAAATCATTACATTGTAATTGTGAACACAACTAGAGAAACCTTTAAAATTCTAATCANNNNAAAATTCTAATCAGCAACTATATAGTTAAAATATTTTGAGAGATCAACTGTATGTGTACCAATACAGAATTTTTCTCTTACTCACATCATTCTTTCAAAAACCATGAGGATTTTTTTGGCTTCCAGGAATAGCAAAGATAACACAGGGAGGTACCATCTGCCCTGTGCAAAGAAATCTCAGTCCAGCTTATTTTCCAAGGCCAGAAGCTTCTGGTTCTCTGATTCCTGAAGGAGGGAATGCAATGTGAAGCTGGTTGATATCTGTCTACTATCTTCTCCTGTTGCTCTGGTGGGAGAGATGCCTGTTGCCATCCTGCCCTTTAGGATTTAACCCAAACTCCCTCAGCTGCTGAATGCAGTAGCTGCTTATGGGTCTGACACATCAATTGCAGCAAGGTGGGGATGATGCCTTTGGGAGCACAATGGAAAGTCTTGCACAGCACCTCTCTCCCCAGTGAACCTCACTGAGCAAGGTCTGTCATGAAAGGAGAGCTCAGCATTTAGGAGCCCTGGTCTGAGCTAAAGTCTCCTCTGCTTTAGGCCCGACCCTGACCTAAGGCCTGACCCTGACCTGCTTACAAAGGCTGGTACTCACTTAACTCTTTTAGTTTCTATCTCTCATTTACATCACACAGGTGTCATTAATACAGGTGAACACTCACCTAGTATGTGTTTAGAGATCCCTGTTGTCACAGCCTTGTGCCCTTAAGAAAAATATGTTCAAGAATTCAGGAAAACCAGAGTTTCTTCATTGCCCAGCTCATGATTCCCTTTTACTGACTCCAGGATGAGAATACAAATCTGCTACAGCTGCTAGAGACTGTCAATATACAGTGAGTGAGGGAAACCTATATGCTCATCCTCTTTGCAGTGATGTAGGGTGTTTTTAGCTGAAGGCTAATGACCTTTGTGGAAAGTCATGCAGTGAAATGCAGACCATGGCATGGACTGATGTGGGAATCAGTGATACAGGGAATATTTTTCTGTTTGTCTTGAAAGCTTTCTGGGGGTTTCCTCAGTTTCTCTTCTTCTTATTCACTTACTCCATCTTCTGCAGTGTTAAGAACACAATCTTATCAGATAAAATTAGCTGCAGTACAGATATTATGTGAATAAACAAATAACCAGTTATTGATAATAAAGTAATAACAAAAGGCATTTTAAGAACATGGTATCAAGTAATTAATTTACTTATCTTGTATAAATTCAGACATTTTGAACCTCTCAACACTCTTGCTAGAATGTTTTTCAAGAATACAGAGTCTATATTATCTTAGACTCAAAACAGATGATAAGAAACAATAAAC
>VWYI01042522.1:0-23707 GCA_013399455.1 Anthoscopus minutus | reverse complement strand
CCATGGCACTGCTTTCCAGCATCTCATTCTGCAGTCTGTCTACATCCAGAGCACTTTGCATTGTTGAACTTCATGTGGTAAGTGGTTGACAAGCCATCTAATTTGTTGAGGTCTCTCTGCAGGGCCTTCCAGTCCTGCCTCCAGGTCATTTATGAAGGTGTTGAAGAGAAAAGGGCTGAGTGAGGAGCCCTGTGGAACTCCACTAGTGGCAGGTCACCAGTCTGGTGCTACCCCATTCACTGTAGCTCTTTGTTCCTGACCTGTGAGCCAGTTACTCACCCATCCCAGATGTGTTTATCCAGCTGCATACTGAACATATTGTCCAGAAGAATCCTGTGAGAGACAGTTGAAAGCTTTGCTGAAATCCAAAAAGATTACATCAGCTGGCTTCCCTTGGTCAACTAGGTGGGTTATCTTGTCATAAATCAGTTTTGACAAGTAGGGCTGTCCCCTCATGAAGCTCTCTCTCACCAGTAACAGCATTGTCTTTCAGGTGTTTTTCAATACCTATCATAACAATCTTCTCCATACCTTTACTAGGCACTAAAGCAAGGCCTTTAGTTTTTTCCTTCTTACCCATCTTGAAATTGGGACAATGTTTTACAGCTTTCAGTGAGCTAGGGCCTCTCCAGATTCCTAAGAATGCTTAAAAATCATTGAAAGATGTTTTGAGTGAAGACTAAATAGATGACTCTTGATATTCAGATGTTGGTTTGAGTTCTCAATTAAAGTTTGACCTAGTAGGTACAAACTGTTTTTAACTAGGTGAGCATGAGTCAATTTGTTAACAAAATGTTCATTTTAAATCCTGGTTCCAGCAGGAGCAGTAGAAAATTTAGTTTTCATTAAGTTTTAAAATTTGAAGAGAATACAAATTTGGAGAGTTTTCAGAAAATACAGAGTTGAGGAGTGTAGGCATTGCTAGCAAATATTTATCTCAGTATTTTGAAAATGAAAATTCATAATTCAATCAGGCAATTCTTTCAATGGATTTTCTTTATACATCTGTGGATACTGTCCAATCTATCTGGAAGCATGTCTAATATATTCAAAATTCAATGTTTCAAATGAACCTGTTATCACATAGCCATGCTTTCTACAAAAATGACTATCCATCCTGATTGATACCATAATCAATAGCAATAGATAGATAGCCAAAGGTATAAGATAATTTTACCAAAGATATATTAACTTGTAGCCATTTATGGCTATCTATAATTAAGAATTTAATTAATTAATTAATTAATTAATTAATTAATAATTTATTTGTCCCTTTTGGCTTTAGGCAACCTCCAGCTTGCCCTGTAGAGTTTCATGTTGTGTATGAATCAGTATGCTTGCATTTTGAAGCAATATAAATTTTTGATATGCAAATTATTTTGAGGAAATAAATTCCATTCTTTTGATACTTGCTGTTGTCCATTTTGCACCTTTTCAGATAATAATATGATTTGATGGCTTTTAGTTCCCATATTATGAAAAACAAACTGGGTTTTGGCCATGCTTTCTCTCCTTTCTGAGATTTGAAGGATTTCTCTTCAATATATTATTCTATATTCTTGCTCCTGTTGTCCCTTTTCATGGCTGAGGAGACCTTGTGATCAATAAGATTTATTGATCAGTCATTCCATGGCAGCTTTTCAAGTCTTTGTCACCCTTGTATCCTTCCTCTGAATCCTTTTTAATTCTGTTTTACCGTTGCTGAGATATGAAGATGACAGTACCCTGTAGTCAGTATGGGGCTGCACTGGGGACTTGGTCACACAGTGGAACCTTTTCTTTTTTCACTCTCTGCCTTCCCCTTTAACTCCTTCTACTCAGACTGTTTCCATGGCTGCTGCTGAATTATTCATATAAATATGAGTTACAAATCTGTGAGATTTTTCCTGAATAGTAGTCTCTAATTCAGAGAACATTAATTATGCATGTATGTATGTATGTGCATGTGTGCATGGAGGTGCCTAGTTTGGGTATTTAGGATATATTTGGTTATTTTGCCTCTCTCTGCATGCACCCATTATCACTGATTTTCCTAAAGCGTCGTACCCCATTGTCATACACATTATTAATTTGCTCAAAAGTTGAGTAAATGGAGATTTTAAAGGAACATTTTTATTTAAAATAACTTGCATTGAATTGAATTGAATTGGTTGTTTTCTTACTTTACCTAACATTAATTAACTTACATCATGCAGAATAAGAATTTTTTTTTCAGAGTGATTTTGTCTTGAGGAATAAAAATATGAAGAATTTTACTTAACCTAACATGCAATGGATCATTACTAGGAAAAACCTTTAATGATTTACAATTGCATTTTTAGATTTTAAAATCAAGGTACCATTTAAACAATCCCTTCAAAGTCTTTCAGGTTTAGTAAAATCAGTTTTATTGCTCTGCACAGCCTTTTCTTTCTCCCTTAAGTCATTATAAGATAGCCTTGTATGTTAATTGGTACAGGAGCCCTCTATGTCATCAAAGACAGAATGAAAATGTAGAGGATTTTCTTTAGTATTGTTGTCTCAGATTCATTAGTTGAGTTCCACAGTTCATTTATGATTTACTATGGTTTATATCTACCTTAATAACAGCCCTCAAAAAGACAATTTTATCATGACAGCAAGAATAATATTGTTATTTAATCCATAAGGTGATGAGCATAGGCAGTGGTTAATATAAATTCAGATATATAAAGTTTTCAGGCAATTAATGTTGTTTTTTGTCTTTGGTTGAAGTTTGGGGTATTTTTAGTTGCTTCCATTTCAATTATTTACTTCTAGAAACTGTAATCAAATTATTTAAGGGTTGGCACACTGATCAGATATTTGATCAAAGCAGCACAAGGAGCGATGAATGCAATTACATCTAGATATTTCAATGGGAATTTTGATTACTTGGCTATGTGCTCAGAATTAAGAATAAAGGGCATACAAAGCTACCATTTCACATCTTACTAATGCCACAAAACAATTTGAAGAATTAAAAATATCTAGAGAACTTACTATACTAATAAAATGGCTTTAGGTGCATCACATAGTTCATGGAAAAAATAGCTAATTTACAATGGATATCAAAAGAAATTACTGTGACAAAGTGTTTATCACATGATAGGGTAAAATTACAGCTCCAGCTGCAGAGTACAACACATCACAGGTTGCCCAGAGAGCTGCTGGCTGTCCAGTTCCTGGAAAAATTCGAGGCCAGTTTGGACAGGGCTCTGAGCATCCTGTTCTAGCTGAAAATTTCCCCACCCACTGCAGAAAGTCTACACCAGAAGGCCTTTAAATGTCCCTTAAAACCCAGGCCTCTCTATGATTCTATGATTATTTATATGCTAAAAGACAGAAATTGTTCACTGAGATGAGCAAACATGGGAATCCACAATCTGTGGCCATCGGATGGGAGGGGGAGCCCTGCATCCTGAGCCAGGGCAGAGTGTAGGCTGCAGTACTTAAGGAGCCAGACTCGTGTTTTGCTTCTCCTACACTTTCAGATATATGGCCACAAAACAGGTGTTCAGATCAGCCCTGCCATGAACTGGAGAGATAGTTTCTTGTAGGGAGACAAATTTGGGATCATTACTGTGTTGTTATGTCACATGCTTAGGTTAGCAAATTTGCATGCTGCTCTAGATCAGCTAAGGTCTTCAGCAGGAGTGCTAAAACTGCTGAAATAAGGACAATTTATGAAGTCTAAGCTGCTACCCAGAGAGACACAAGTGGAATTATTCCAAGGTGCTGCTCTCCAATAAAGTGTGGGTATTTTGTAGGTAGTTTGGAAAGTGGGAGTCTAGCTGGACTGGCAAATTTTATTAATCTCAGCAGTTTTGTAAATCTCATTACTGGAACCACGACCTTTATGAAAGTGGTGCTTTTCAACTATTCCTAACTTGGTCTTTATAATTCACTTAAATGTTATCTATTTAATCTCAAACATTTTACCTTGCCATAATCTTTCAAACAGGCTTCATTTGCGGTGTAGCTAGGAAATCACTTTGTAGACAGGATGTGGAAAAAACCAGATCACAACAGCTGTAATGTTTCGTTGTAAATTCAACATTTTAAAAGTAACTTGGATCTGTTTTTCAAATAAAACAATGACTGTTTTCTCTTGGTCATGTTCCGAAAGAGTGTATTTGATGCCCAAAGAGCCTTTTTTAAATGGTAGAGAAAGCCCAAAATTTAGTTTGAAATGGAAACCTTAGGGATATCACCCTCAAAAGGGATGATGCTACTCTTTCTGCTGATTGTAACGATAGTGCACCTTTTTTTATAATATGAGAGGAATGAAAACAGATGCAGAGGAAAGATTTGAAGAGCATTTAGAGATAAACTCTGGACAAAAAATTGTTACAGCTTAGGTGAAGGAGTTAAACAAACAAACAAAAAATCAACAAGAAATTTTACAAGTATTTAATGGCAAAGATGGAGTTGATGCAATAAAAGAAAGTGAAAAAACAGTCTGGCGTGTGTCATAGGTGAAGCAACTAGTGCAATTGAAAGTACTAATTGGATTATTATCCTTCATGAGTTATATTTTTTGACATAAAGTGAAATACCAGGACATACTGAAAACAAGAGCTTTCTCTTCAGCATTTTATATAGAATATTTTATATTAGCATATATTGCAATCTAGGAGTTTGTCAATCAAATGAGAGATTGGGCAACCTAGGTAGCAAAAATGAATCAGCAGAAGAAACTTCTTTGGTATGTAAGAGATATAGCACATATTATGCATCTTAATTCACAAATGCTGGAAATATTTGCCACTGAATAACACAAAAAACCAAAGAACAACAAAATGTCTCCAGGCCATTTCCATTTTTATGTTGTCCTTGTTTTAAAAGGAGATTTCAGACAAGCTCTCACCTTGGACAGCTTCAAAACTCCATGACAGCAGACTCAGTAGCTGGAAGAGGACCATTGCCATCACTTGGTCTGATCATATGAGTAACACAAGCAGTTGGTATTTCCTGATTTATTCAGACCTACTACTCAGTGCTCATCTGTGAGATGGGGGTTAGGGAAAGGTGCAATATTACTTAATTGAGATATTTAGGCATGTTGAAGTACGATGGGAACTTAACCTCTTCATCTGAAAGATTTCTTTGATGCTGCACCCTCCTACTTAAGGTTATAGTCAGTGAGGATTATCTGAAGAAATTATTTTTAAAAAATTCTTTTAATGTTCTGTTGGCTACATGAGGTACAGACTATGTACATGCCTGACAGAGCTTTCAGGCAGACCCTTTGCACTTTATCTTCATAATGACCAAGCACCCAGATAACATTAAAGCCCTATAGCCCTCCAAATCAACTTGTAACAGAGAAACTTCATCTCTTCTGGGCAAGCACTAAGGTTAGAAAACCAGTCTCCCCTCTGTGGGATGTACTCCACCATTCAAGACCAGTCATACACCCCAGACTTTCAGCTTTCCCTAAGTTGTGTAAGTATTCATGGTGAATGTCAGTATTCACCTGAGCCATGGGGTGACTTTTTCCAAGCACTTCCAAAGCCTGGTTGTTGGGTTGCATCCTGCCTGTGACCCAGGAGCCTCCCAGCCCTGATGCACATTGCCGCCTCCCTCTCTGCTGAACCTATGACTTCTCTCTGCATGTGAACACTGGGCTGATCCCCAGCAAGGTGTAGATGTTTCTCTCCTCCTGCCACATGTTTCTACCTGACACAGAACAGGGCAGATGGGATAAGGCCAGCTTCTACCTTGCTCAACAACATGTCTTTAGTACACCAGAACATATGGTGTGCATACAGCAATTCGAGCACAAATGAAACCTTTACACCGTCTGTCACAATGTGTGAGTACACGGAAACTCTGACAAGAGCTAGAACATCTCTTTTAGTAAGAATACTGGACTGCTCATGGGATTGGCTTTGACAATGGTGATTCAATCCAAAATTACCTTTTTTTCTCTCCCATTCTGAGAGAGTGTGGCAGTATCTGGAGCCAATATTTGGGTTCAGACTGTACCTGGGGGTGGGATAGTTAGAGAGAATAAATCGCTCATTGTTCAGTATAGCACCTGGCAGTTCTGTCAATAACCAATGAATACAAAAATATTTGCTGCTAAAAGAATTATTCAATTACTGATTAACTCTTATTCAATCTAAATTTGAACCAGGTGCTTGTAGTTGTGTTGTAGTTCCAAAACATGTTGGGCCAAGCTATTTCCAAGCCTAAGCCTTTATTAGAAAGTAAGAAATGAATTACAAAAGTTTTAAAACAAGGCCTTTAATTGTTTTTTATATCTGATACTTGCCAGTCACTTTGCATGAATAGAACTTTGAGAAAATGTAATTAAGCAGAGAAAAAATTATATTGTAAGATTGTGTGAAAGCAAATTCATTGTCCTATAAATCCTTTCAACTCCCACAAAATTTTGTTTTCTCTAGCAGGACTGAAACCTGGTCCATAGATATGTAATCAAATCTGCTCCAGTTCAAGTAGTTTGAGTGGTTATCTTGTGGTACTTGACTGCAAGGACATTTCAGGACTGCCTTGATTGCATATATTAGGTGTGAGGTGAAATTTATGAGGCTATCTCATCTCCACTGTCATTTAAACTACTGTGTTTTCACTCGCAGTTGGTACACTCCAGCACCACATTCTGGCAAGAGGATAACTCGCTAAGGTGAAATAATTGAATTGCATGTGATGAAACATTTCTACCCCAAGATTATTTTTTCTATATAAAAGGAGTAACAAGGTGCTGACAGCTGGTGCACTTCAGCTGGTGCACTTGTCTGCCATGTGGGAGAGCTGAGATCCAGTCTTGACATCAGAGCTTTCTTAAAATCATGTTTGGAAACAGAAACCGCTTCAAAAGACAGAAACAAGGCAGCTGGTTTATAAAAAGCCAATCATTAGAGCAGGCAAATTTGAAGTACAAAATATCTGACTCTCAGTTTCTCAGCTGAATAAAGTACAACATAGATTTCATCTCTCAGATGCCAGGAGACTGCTTACAATTTGCGAATAGCATCTCACTCTTTTCATAAATTTTTCGTGAATGAGATCACAGAGCACAGGTATTGCCATGAACTTGCAATTTTCAAATGACTTGTGAGACCTGATGAAACACAGCCTAAGTTCAAGATCCAGAACATCATGTGAAAATAAGAAGAGATGTTGCTCAAGATTGGACATGATTTGTTTGGAAAGAAAAAATTGCTCAGAAGTCAGGAAGAAGTCTTTCCTAAAAAACATCAAAATATCAGAGTTTATCAAGAGCTGTAATACAGATTCTCTAAAAATTATTCCAGTATCAAATGCTTTAGAAAAATCTATTTATGACATCAGTGAAAGTCAAAGTAAAAAAAAAACCCTAGATATTTTTGAGAGAAAATGAAAAACCATTGCAATGAACTCTCATGGGCGATTATGGAATAACTCTCCTGGGGTTCTTGAGCTCAAGACTAAATGTAATTCTGAATACACATCTGTCAAACACAAGACATGCAGCTACAGAAAAAGAAGAAAAAGCAAGGGATTTTACGTGTATGTTTTCCAGGGAAATGTAAAATCTCTCTGCAAACAAGAGGATGAGCTGGATTTTCCAGTGATCCCTTTTCACCTAATTGTTATGAAAGAAAAACAAAACAAAAACAAAGTATGAATCAGATCACTTCTTAGTAATGGTCCTTTGAATGGAATGTTCTCTTAATCTGACTATTTCTGTAATGCTGTCAAATCAGCCAGTCATATTTTCCTGGGACAGTTTGTCCTTTATTTACTTTTTACCCTTCTGGAAGTTTTCAATATTAAATTATACTTCCATTTGCATTAATGGAAGTATTTTCATGAGGCAAGTACTGCGATCGATTGGACACTATTTGTCATGATTGTTGTCTTGTTTTGAAGTTTGATTTACTTATCTTCAGACAACAGGGCTGTTCAAAGAATTTGTGTTACAGTCAGTCATTTGAAAAGGTTATTACTTCCTTGTTTAACTACTTCATTTACATATAATCTGTGGCTGTGATTACATATAATCTGTGACAATAATGGCTGTGATTTATCTAAGTGTCTGGGTAATATATTGCCTTTGTTGTTTTTTGACAAATGCCTAACCTCTTAAAAGGGTTTTTCCAGGGAACCAAGAATAAAAAAGAAGGTAAAGCTCTGACAACTGCAAACAAGTGCTGAAAAATATCACAGAGAAATTTGTATACCCTTTTTGTGCCTCTTCCCTCTGTGGTCTGCAGTTTATGTAACACAGTGTCAGATGGACTGTGGTCTGTAAAGATGATTGAAAATCTTGAGGCATGCCAAAGAAGAGTTCTTATTTCTTTGAAAAAAATAAGCACAGTAACAGCAGAATAATTTTTAAAAAGTGGTTTTTAGAAAATTCTTCAAAAAATACTGAAGTTGTATGACATCTTGCTACAACAACCCCATGCAGTGCTACAGGCTGGGGACAGAGTGGCTGGAAAGCAGCCAGGCAGAAAGGGACCTGGAGGTGCTGATGGACAGCCAGCTGAACATGAGCCAGGGTGTGCCCAGGTGGCCAAGAAGGCCATGGCATCCTGGCCTGTGTCAGCAGCAGTGTGGCCAGCAGGAGCAGGGCAGGCTGCTTGTGACATTCTTCCCCTGTGCTCAGCAGTGGTGAGGCCGCACCTTGAGTGCTGTGTCCAGCTCTGGGCCTCCAGTTTAGGAAGGATGTTGAGAGGCTTGAGTGTGTGCAGAGAAGGGCAACAGAGCTGGGGAAGGGTCTGGATCACAAGTCCTGTGAGGAGCAGCTGAGGGATCTGGGGGTGTTTAGCCTGGAGAAAAGGAGGCTCAGGCTCCCCTGAATCTTCTCTACAGCTCCCTGAAAGGAGGCTGCAGCCAGGTGGGGTTGGTCTCATCTCCCAGGCCACCAGTGACAGGACAGGAGGACACAGTCTTAAGCTGTGCCCGAGGAGGCTTAGGTTGGGCGTAAGGAAAGAATTCTTCACAGAAAGTGTGATTTGGTCTTGGAATGGGCTGCCCAGGGAGGTGTGGAGGCAACATCCTGGAGGTGTTTAAGGAGTCTGAATGTGGCACTTGGTGCTATAGTCTAGTTGATAAGGTGGTGTTCAGTCATAGGTCAGATTTGATGATCTCAAAGTTCTTTTCCAACCTATTTTAGTCTGTGTTTCTGTGATCTAGAATTTTAGATCAAGGGAAAAGCTGAGTAATTCCACTTCTTTTACACTGTACTATTGTTGGTAAACAATAATTGGACTTTTGACATTCAGTTTAAGCCTTCTCAACAGCATAAACAAAATTGAATTGTGTCAGTCCAAGATGGCAGGGCAAATATTCATCACATGGGACAAAGCAAAGAAACTGACTGGAACTGGGTGATTTGGGCTTATTGCTCCTTAGAGGCTGGGAAGGAAACCTTCATGAGATGACTTTTCTTGGGAATGTGCTTGGCCCTAATTCCTCCCTGGTGCCCTCATGCAGCAGTTTCAGCAGCAGTGGCAGCCACCATCCAGCCCTTCCACAGCCCTTTGTCTCACCTGACTTTCCTCCTGCACCCAGGAGTTGTGCCTGAGAAGTGTAATATGCAGCCCTTCTTGTCTCCTACCCTGGCAAAGAGAGAATTATGCCCCTTAGATAAAACAGTGTAGATGTTATGATCTTCCTAAGTCCAGCTACTTAAGCTGAGCAGTAGCTGTGGGCTGTGTCCACTGCCCCTGCTCTGTTGTGCAGGAGGTACAGTTGTGTCAGTAGAAGTCCCATAAAGACCCAAAATGCAGTATACCACAGTTAAACTGCCTTCTCTGTCAAAAAGACAAAAAAAAGTGTATCACTCCATTAAATAGGCCTGTGATATAGGAGGCACATAGGACTTGAGTTTTCAAAATGTTGAGGATTCTACACAGAATATGAATTTTACTCCTCGTTTAAATGTGAAAAGGCCACATGAAAATAATACATTTCCTTGTGATTGATCATAGTCAAACCTAAATTGTGCCCTGATCTGCAGATGACTGTGTGTTTTCCTCATGAATGACTAATTATTACTTTATACTACAAAGAGTTTTCCTGGCTCTCCATCATCAAAGGCCAGGGAAGCCCAATGGTAGCCCAGTTTATATGGACTGGAAGGCTCCTCCAAGGCTGAACTGAGTTCCCAGCTCTGACAGGCAACCACAAGGTATGTAAACAAAGTGTGTTGTAGTAAAGATACCTAACTCTGTATTTAGAAATTGTCAAAACAAAAAATGTACTTAGGCCAATAATAGATAAAGGCAATTTAGATTAAGGATTTATGGAAAAGTGGGTAAAGGTACATTGTAAATGTCTGATAATAAGGAAAATATATTGTTGCATATTTGTCAATTTTTTATGGTTTTTTTTTAAAGATTCACACTTCCTCTCTCCTTGTATTGAATATTTTGCCTTCTGCATAGCTGTAAGATCACAGTCTTATGTTACAAATGTTAAATTTGCAATGGTTTTGGCATGTCTGCTTGATGCAGGATTAACAAATTAACAATATGAACTGAATCTGTATTTACATGGCTGCCAAATGTACCATATAATTTCAAAGGAAATCATAAGTTATACCATGCTCAGTTCTTCTGCTACTTAATCATGTTTTTCCTTATTTCTCTGTTTAGATCATTGTTCAGAAAGCTGAGACACGTTTATGTGCATTTGAAAAGGCCTGAAGTTCAAATTCTTGTTCTCAAGGAGCAGCATCCACCCTTTCATTTCAGCCCCAGTGGGAAAAGAAGCTGCATTGGTCTGTAGTTTTGACCGAGTCATCTACACTTGACATCTGTTCTAGGAGAGGAAGCTATAAGATCTTTTTCACAGTTAAGCAAAGCAAGTTGTGCAGATGACACATAAAACTGAAATTCTGTTTTGAAGGAAAGTCGAAGATTTGTTTCTGTTTAACTACTTGGACATAAGTTCACAACATGAACCACATGCACAGATCCATTCACAACACCAGGGCCTTGTCAGGGGTGCATCCCACAGAGGCACAGAGAAAACTGGTGTTTTGGACATACAGCTGATGAAGTACTGAGTGTTGGTTCCTTTCCCTGCTGCATCATCACTGCTACCACACAGCTTTTCAGCTGCAGCTGAACTGTACTACAGCATTGATCCTACAGGCTGATGATCAAAAGGATCAAGTTATTTCTGTCTTGGTCCTGTTTTAGATTCCATAGACATCTTATTACTGTATTCCAGAAAGACTTACTGGATATTTAGTTTCCATGTTTGCATATCTTCTGACTTCTTGTGAAGTTATTGATGAAGAAAGTTTTTGTTAAATATACGAATTTCAAGAAGTCAAGTCAATATGAATATATCATGAAAATTGTAACAGAAGCACCAAAAATATTTTTAATTTTATCATGTATGATTTATTCAACTGAGAACTCATGCAGCTATTTCTGTCTTAATAAAATCACTCATAATTCTTGAGACTTCCCAACATAGCCACGTATGATGTATTAAAGGGCCGAATCTCAGCACTGCATGTGTATAGGTATTACCTAGTCCTGCTTCAGAATTCATCATTTGAATTCCTGTCTCTTCAGACTATTCAATTTCTCATGTGGTTTGGCATTTGCAGATTTCATTAAAGGTTCTTTTTATCAAATTGTTTGGAGCCTCAAAGTAGGACTTCCCCTTTCATTAGGATGGGGTGACAAAGTAGCACTAATATAGTAGAAGATTTCTTTTCCATATAGCATGTAAAGGGATTGTTTTAGTTTATTCATCATAAGCATAGTGACTCTGGTGTGGAAATCAATGTACATGCATTAATTTTACAGCAATAATGTTAAGTATGGTGTTAATTACTAGCATATTAGTACTAGTCTTGAGAGTTTTAATTAGAGTGTCAATATCTGAGTGCATTAAGATCACACTCTACTCTCTATCTTGTGCCTCTGCCACCTTTCTTAAAGACCCAGAATACTTCTGGCCCAGGAGCCATTCCCTATCATATCTCTATCTCTATTGACCCATGTACATACTATGCACGACCCAAGTTTGGAATATTCATTTCTACATAATGTCACACCTTGTACATGGTTATATTCTTATAGAGAATAAAATTTATTACCTACTCATACTCTTAAGTATAAATTACCAATAAAATTTGGAAAAGAGCATACAATAAAGCTATTTGGCACAATGCTTTGGAATAATGTCAAGAAATACCAGAGAATCAAGGGGACAGACTTCCAAGGACAGACCATTACTCAGAAGTCATGCCATTTCCTTCTTGTTTATAACAAGATAAAATCAGGCTACTTAGTCCTACACCTAAAAAATAAAACAAAATTTTAAAAAAGTAAGCTCTGAAAAGAACAGTGAGCCTATTTTCCAGCTGTTTCAGATCAGCTTTCTCAGATGACAGAAAAATGACTGCTTTAAAGAAAAGCCTTCATTCAAATATAATAATATAGTTTTTGTCAGAGGCAATAAATACATTCTGATTGCATTTCTGGTTGGGTTGGCAACATGTTATTGGCAGGCATGAACTTTAACCTGTGGTTGCTAGTGTCTTTTGGCAAAAGCAGCTTAATCTGGAGCTCATTCCCTGGATTTAGCTGATTGACCAAACACTGTGATTTACCTTATTAGGAAAGATGTCTGACAGCAGTAGCCCCATCAGCATTCCAGATGAGAGCTGTTTGCCGCTGACCAGCTTATGGAAATTACAGTACAGAATTTAAAAAGATGAGCTTTCCATTTCTCATGTAAATGTCATTGCTTTATTTTAATTGCATCTTGGAAGAACAGCTTCACAGGGATAGTACAAAGGACTTTTTCCTCCCATATTTAACTTATTTATGCACAGATTTCTTCATACTTGCAGTAAAAACCAAAGATTTAAGTACAACAGGTTTAAAATTATTTATGCTGATTCAAATTTTTTGAGACCAATCTTTGGTTCTTAACTTGGGTCATACATGTCTAAAGTCTGATTGCAAAGAGCATGAGCAAAGACTGCTTCTCTCAAAGGAAAAATACAGTTGTCACAATGTTCCACTATACAGAGAACTTGAATAAGAATATATTCACACCCAATAACCACTTTATGCAAACTCCCAGCTCAACAAAGTGAGGCAAATTTTGAGCAAGGTGTTTCAGTAGTAGAATGTCATTACAGAAACAGAAATATAAAGGCCACAAGGTTAACATTAGCAGATTTTCTAGATAGATGAGAAAAAAAGAATCTTTCTTTAAGCACTCACTTTTTTTTTCATTTGAACTGGGTATAAAGCCCAGCTTTAACTATTGGATTCATGGCATCTGAGATTCCCTCACAAAGGGAAGCAGAGGAGATCACACTGATCTTATCTCAGTGGCTCCCAGAGGTAGAACTCAAGGGGAATGGCCCGCAGTTGTGTCATGGGAGGTTTAGATTGGATTTCATGAAAAGGTTCTTCACCCAGAGGCAGATTGGGCACTGGAACAGGCTCCTCAGAGAAGTGGTCAAAGCACCAAGCCCAACAGAGTTCAAGAAGCATTTGGACAATGCTCTCAGGCACAGGATGTGACTTAGAGGTCATCCTGTGCAGGGCCAGGAACTCGACTGGGTGAGCCCTGTGGGTCGCTTCCAGTTTAGGGTATTCTATGATTCCATTATTTTATGGTTTCTTCTGGATTTTGGGAAGGTTCTGAAGTGGGTTTTACCCTCCTGAAACACTATCAAATCCAGGTTTGCTACTCAGCCCTTTGGTTTAACGTAAAAACATGATTTTGAGGCCTATTGTAGAGATTACTTTGTTTTTTCTGGGGCAATCAGAAAATATTATTTTCCTGTCTCACTGAGATAACTCCATGGTATGAGGTTTTTCTGTCCACCAAGGACAAAACAGGAGGGACAGAGACACTTGTCCAGTCGCTGACATGCAGTGGGTTCAGGGATATTATACATGTTCAGCTTTTAGAAAGGGCTCAACCTCCTTGTAAAATTAAGATGAAAGGAAATTAAGAAGGATACACCCTCAGAACAAGCTAGGATATCCCGTTGTGCCTGTGAGAGGGAAGGTGTTGGAGGTCCTGTTGGAAAGGCAGCTATTTATCAAGCAGAAACAGCTCTGTAAAGAAATATGATCCGATCCCAATATGAAGGTTACTGCTGTAAATTGCCAGCCAAGTTCAGTTAATAAATGTGTGACCTAAATAAACTACCTCCTTCCATCTTATTTTCTTCTTTCAGGTCCAGGACAATGGGGCCTATGTGGTGGGCACAGCACAAATTTCACTTTATTTTTTGTACAGTAGTTAAAAAATACATGAGCCTTTCGCTCTAAAGGAAAAGTCATGCACTGAGTATTTTGGAAGGTAGCAATGTTGTCAAATTTAATAACCAGACTTTAGAAGTGGTCTAGCTGTTTCTACACAGAAGAAAACCATGGAGTATGGAACAATAAGGTTTTTTGCACTCATAGATAATAGAGCAGAATTTTAAGGCCATGAACCTTAAATATAAGAAAGGCCTGTTTCTTTTCTGTGATGGCCCTCAGCCAAGTAATGATTGCACTACTGGTACAGTATTACCTTTTCAGCATGAATCTTACAAGGCTCTTTAGAAAAGATAGGAAAGGAGCAGCAGAGGAGATACATCTTATGATCACCAAACTGCCTGACCTGCTCTTTAGGGGGATGACAGCCTTAGGGATGCACTGCTGCTCATCTGCTGTCCCAGGTGCCAACAATGAGGGAGTGCAGCTTCTCCTTGTTATCCCAAGAACCACATCAGGTGTTTTCTGTCTTCTGCCCCAAAGTTTCCTGTGCAGCTGCTGCCCTGCAAGACTTGCACAGACTCAGCCTTCCACCGCCATTTGCCTCATGGGTACCCAGGCTACCACAGTCCCCTTGTGCGAGATCCAGTATCCCCCATGATGCCACTTTAGCTCAAAATGCTGAATCTATAGAATCTCAGATGTCCCCACGGGCTGTGTAATGTGTGGCGGAGGCCTGCAGTCATCAGCAACTTCAGTAGCTTCCTGCTCAGCTGCTCGAGCCACAGGGCCGGCCACAGCATCATTCCTGCATTCCCACTAGCACAAGGAGTTATAATGACCTCTCCTCCAGGATTTCAGCAACTCTCAGCTCCTTTTTAAAGAACTGTAAAATATATATGTTTATTTTTTGTATCTTATGGTGAAAAGG
Organism: Anthoscopus minutus; assembly: GCA_013399455.1. Classification (NCBI taxonomy): domain Eukaryota; kingdom Metazoa; phylum Chordata; class Aves; order Passeriformes; family Paridae; genus Anthoscopus; species Anthoscopus minutus. Next base: position 8,569 of record VWYI01042522.1, on the reverse strand, counting down.
TAGGCTGTATTTTATCTTATATTTTTTTACTAAATTTTAGGCTTACAAAACTAAGCTCACTTCCCTGCCCTGCCTTGCCCTGCCCTGTTTTGTTTTTTTCTTTCATCCTCTTTTATTTTTTTTTTTTTTGGCAGGGAACTCAGATCATGTTGAACTCAAAGGATGAAAACCACAAGAATGCAAGAAAATTATGACAATCTTTGTTTAAATCACAACTGTACAGTGCCAAAAAAATATTTGCTCCTGGTATTTATTCCCAATTGTCAAAATCATTACAAATAGTAGTCCATCATCCACATGGATTTAGTCACTGGCAGAAAGCAAAGAAAGAGCCCTGCAAGCTGTTTTAAGCACATGACCTTGACACTGGAGATTATCCCCTTGCATTGCTTCAAAAATATTTATATTCATTGCTTCTTCAAAGAAATAAGATGCTGAAAAACTGAACAATTAGCTGACCTGCTGTGCAAACAATATGAGTGACTCATTTAAACTAACATTTGAGATTGACTGTACTGGCTAGGTTTTTTTTGTCAGTACTGAACAAGAGATGAAACTGGAGTGAAATTGATTGAAGACAAATATTCATCACTCTGCCTTACATCAGCATTTGTCCTGGAATGTCACAGTCATATAGGACATTTAATACCTGCTTGCTTGGTTTTTTTGTTTCATCTGAATCAAAAACTGAGGTAATTCTGCAACAAAATATTGTAGTTAAGGACTTTGACAATTTTTAACATTGAGAAGGAACTCACTACTATGGTTTATTGCAAAACATTCCCAGACTATTCAAATAATTATGCCAAATGAGTGAAATTACAAACCAGCACCCATGTAGGTATGTTTGTCTCTGTTTTCTGAGTAGATCCTTCTAACTAGGACACAGAGAACAAGGCTCATCTTTATTTTTCATTTTGTACAAGGCTAGGCTGCCAGGCTGTGGCATGACTTGTGTGCCTGTTGAACCTAGCAGCACGGACATTTCTCAGGGATGTGGCTTAACATGGGGAGCCCACCAGTTCAAACACCTAGAGTTTTAATTCTTGAACTGAATAACTCAATATTCAGTAACAGGAAAATACCTTAGAAAGGTTTTTTATATGTAAGTACATATATGGTCCTCGTATCCTTGAATTATTTGTGTAGATGCAGTTAAGTAATTGCATAAAAGCTTCCTCCAAAGATATGGATTTAAAAACATTAGCTGTATAGGCATTGTAATGACAGAGTCCCTGAATCCTATCTGATTGCCTGCATAGCTTTAAGATTTTGCGTGCCAGCCTTTAGGGTTTGAGTAATCCCAGCACGTGGTTTATATAAATGACCCAGAGAAGCTTTACTGCATGGCACAGCAACTCTTTTTTTCCACACAAGGCAAACAGCTGAAAAGGATGACCCCCCACTTACTTTTGCATGGACTTTTTATATGAGCCTGGATCTCCAAGACAACCAAGAACTCTAAATATAATCAAAAAAAATGCTTTCTGCATTTCCTTTTACCCTTTCTGTACTGTTCTGAGAAGTATATTCCTTCAATAAAAAACTGTAATTTTCCAGTGTGAAAATACTGCCACAGCAATTAAGTAGATTTACCAGAGTCATGTATTCTTAAATAGCATTCTCAGAACTGTAAGAAAAAATTGATTTCTCCCTTCAACTGTCTGGTTTTGCTCAACTAATATTTGAAATATATAGTCACAAAATTGTTTGGGGATTTTTTTTGCTATGTGTTTATCTTGCAAACATCCTTATACCAACACAAAGAAACATTCTAAAGAAGAAAAATTTAAAGAGAGTAGAAGTACTAATTTTAAATCTCTTCTCAATAGCAAAAATGCAATATAGCAAAAGACAAAATACAATATTATTAATTATGACTATGGCAGGAAAACAGAAATCAGCTGTGTTTGTTTTAGCAAATAATTTCTTGCTGGTGATCATATGTTGCATATTTTGAATGCTTAATTTAAAATAATGCTTGTTTTAAACTCATTTCAACTTTGAGATTTCTTGATTCATAAAATCAATTCAATTCCATGTGATTGATTTCTAGTGAAGTATGACTAATCAATCATATACTACTCCTTCTGCTTCTTGAGTTAATAGGTAAGAACACTAGAAAAAAAGGAAGTTGCAAAAATTATTTCTGAGAAAAAAATGTCAGGCAACTTATAATTATGTGTGAAAAAAATCATATTCTTATGAATAGCTTCATGATTATGTGAACACTCATAATCAAAATATGGACTACTGCAAATATGCAGCAATATTTTCATGTATTGTCTCATAAAAAGTCCCTTTCATCATCAGTGCTATTTAAATAGTTTGATCTCCTGGGTCAAGCTGGATCTCCTTGCTCTATTGCAGTAAATCAATATTACTTGAATGTCTAAAAATGCCATCAAGTTATATTCAACGTGAGAAAATCAGTAAAAATAAAAATTAAAATTCCACAAGCTAGCACTTAACGCTTTTTTATTCTGCTTCCACTTAAATATGAAGTGGTAGTGTTTTGTTAATGACATGTTAGATTATGTCTGTTCATCAAGAGGTATTTGTGTTTTCCCAGCAGATCTCACTGCAATATGGAAGCAGCACATGGTCTGTGAATACACAGTAAAAGCCAAGCATTTCATTCATGCTTTGCCCAAAGCAGAATCCAAAAGCAGAGATCAGGTTTACTTGCAAGGAGATACTGCAGACCTTGTGAGCCTCCATTTTGAGCTAGAACAGTGCCTAAAAGTCAGCTACACAAGCAAAATTTAGGCAAAACTGCTGTGACACCACCACCATTTCTAGTAATAGAAAATTACGATTTTGTCTCTTCAGAGGAGGACTTATATTCCTTTTTAATTCTTCCAGAAATAAATATTCATCTAGGGTAGCACAGGAAGATGGAATGCAAATGGCGGAGAAATCAGAACCCAAAATACTGGGACACTCACTGCCCTCATTCTCAAGAATGCCAAAACATAAAAGTTGTTGGTGACCTCCCCCTGCTGGCAATGGAGAGACCCATCTGGCTCCCAGCTCTGATTACAGCTGTCCAAAATGTTATTGACAGCCAGAGGGGATACATCTGGGCTCCTGGTCCACATTCTCCTTCACACAGATAAATGCACAGAAAAATGCACAAATGAGATGTACCTAAGCAGACCACAAGTGACTTCAGTGCTCTAGCAGAGGTAAGTGTTGCTCTCATCAACCCTCCTGGGAAAAAACCCAGGGTTCACACAAGGACAAGCAAAGCCTGAGGGTAAATATGGCCATGTCAGTAATGTCAGCAGCAGGCTTTTGCTTTCCTTCATCACAGGATGGTAGCTACTGAGGGAGGATGGGCTCCCCTGGAAAAAAGACAAAGAAGAGTATCTGTGCACAGCTGTGAATGCAATGAATAATGTTTTAAATTAGGACTGAGGGGATAAGGAAAAAATTCTTCCAGGTAAGAATAAACAGGAGAGAAGCTTAGAAGGTAATGGGAAAAAGTTTTGTACAAAAGGATCAAAAGAAAAACTGACCAGCTGCAAATCAGAAATGCCTTTATTCCAGTGCAAGAGACAGAGGGACTAAATTTCAGAAATAGAAAGTCCTAATGTATAACCCAAACCAGGATTTAATTGGCAGAGAAAGTTTAATGGTTTGGCTTTTTATGTCAGGAATACTAATGTGAAATAAACAACCTAATTTCTCTAAACATGTTTGTGGGTTACTAACAGTTTAAGTAATGGTCTTCAGCAGCAACAAGAAAAAGGGAATTAAAAATGTAGAAAAAACCTGGGCATGCTGTGGGCTCTTCAGCATCAGGAATGTTTAGGAACATTTCTAACACTGGACAGGACTAGCAAAGACAAAAATAACTCTGTCAGAGGCAGTAAGTAGATGAGGTGAATTGCCAGCCAACAGTTATGTGACTTTCTGTCTCCATGATCTCCCAATGTCTGATTAGATTATTCATCAAAGTACCAGAAGTATTCAGAAAATAAGAATTACATTTGGTGAAAAAGCACCATGTCTGTTCCTTTTCCTGTCTGAAGGAAATTGAATTTACAAGATGGAAGGAGTCACATCATTCATGACCTGATTACACCGGGGCTGGAGCCCCGCCTAAAGCTATACACAGCTCATGACAAGGGTGTGCTTTGTCTGCTTTGGGGCAAGGTTTTTGTTTGGTTTTGTTTTTTGGGGTTTGTTGTTGTTGTTGTTGGGGTTTTTTTATTTGGTTTTGGTTTTCTTTTCACAATTATATTGTTCTACTGTATTAAATGACCAAAGAACCTGTACCCAGCCCTTCAGTCTCCCATGCTGTGTCTTCTTTCTGATGGATCATTTGACCAGCTGTCTGTCTGGAGACAAGTATTGCAGCTGCAGCTGGTTTTGCCATCTAAAAAGATGCAGCATAGCAAAAGTTCTGGTTTCTCTCAATTTGTGTTCTCTGAGATGTAAAGTTTCATTTGTGAATTTCTGTTCAACTCCAGAAATGGCACAAAGGCTCTTTCAAGTCTGCTTCTATGACTTTTGACTTCAGTGTAACACTATAGTGTATAGACTAAAGAGTTACACTATGGTGTCATCATTTGCTCAACAGTGGAAATATTTCTTTGCAGCCCTGATTAGTTTAGTGGCAAGGAGTGCCAAACTTTTCCCCAAAATCTTCAAAAGAAAATACAGTTTCTAAAGACACTGAGTAATTGACTTTAACAGTTTGCTTTCTGCAGAAGACATTAACTTCTACGGAAATGTGATAATCAGCCTCTGAAGTTTGCATATAATGGTTACCAAATTGTATGTTTGCATCATAAGTGAAATGTTTCATGTGTCTGTGAGCTGCTATAAAAGCACACAAGATCCATCAGTCTTCTCAATTCATCTATTTTTAATAATTGGTTTCATACTGCGCTATTTAAGCTAGCTGATCTGATTTTTTGAAACCATAAATGAATCTCTGCCTTTTTTTAATCATGCTTAAATTCCTTCTCTACTTAGTATTAAAAAAATTATTTGAATGTATATTCTCTCACACTAGTTTAGAACCGTGTCCTCAGGATGATAATGACATATACTCCTATGTTGCTATTTCTCTGGCCCCAGAGCACTTTTGAAGCACTGTATATTGTGGAAATAGACTTAACCAGGGTAGAGAAGGGGTTTTGTGCATGCTGAAGGTCTAGTTGCATTTTGATTATTTCACTAGCACTGGAATTCAGCTCCATGTGAAAGAGAGTGCAGCAAGATTGCTTTTTGAAACAGAAAAGGAACATCCTGTGCAGCCACAAGAAAAGCATCCTTCTGTGCAAACAAATGTATCAGCAAACATAATGACAATTCAGGGTTTAGCTTGCAGAAAAAGTGCATTTTGAATCTGAATTTTAAAAAATATTTTTTTATTGGAAATAATGTGTTATAAAGACTCAGTGATTAACAATTTAATATATAGGTCTCCTTACAGAGGGTAAGATAACCAGTTAAGAACTTCTAAGGATCATCTTTCTATATGGTTATAGAAGTGTGATAAAAGCTACTTTATGAAATATCATATTCTTGAACAGCAAAACTAAGAAGAAATAAACTTCATATTCTTAAAAATACCATATAAATATTCTAGCAAATAAATGCTGATAATTTGTTAGCATAGTCAGCATCCCAACAGCTTAGTGAAGATGAATGCTAAATATTAGAGATATCCTCTTTTGAAAACAATTTGTTCTCTAACAAGAGTCTCAGAAATATTTATTTTCAAGTTGTCTAATGTATATATACTTTCATGGTAAACATTAGCTTCTAATGTGTTTATTCAAAATGCAAACACTAACTCTCTCCAGCCCTATTTCCATGCCTCCCCTCAGATAATAAAAACAGATCACTTGCTAATATTAAAAATAAAAAGTCTCCATTCTTATATCTATGCTACTATGTCATCTCCCTGCTCTTTCATTATTTTCTGCAATGTAAAAAGGTTAGCCTCCTGGCTTATAATGTTATAGTGTTGTGTTGTGTTATATCAAGAGGGCAACTGTTCCATATATAAGATTTAACTCGAACATTAACAATTTGGAAGCTCCTCTTCCAATGTATTGCTGAATCTTATGTGATCAATGGAAGCACTTACAGCTGATAGCTCATTCATAAGACATATGTTTCAAAATATGTGCATTGACAGCCATTTGATTCTTGTCATGACTCTCTCTTGGGCTGGATGGGAAAACACATGCAAGAGTTTAAGTTATGCCCACAGTAAGAAGGAGAGTGTGTATATATACATGCCTCCACAAATTCCATGGCATCATAAATACTGAGTACCCATGTTCAAGGTTTAAAGGTGGCTTGGGCACAAGATGGAAGAGACACCTAAACCTAGTTTCATATTAAACTGCCTTGATTTTACTTTACCATTCAAAGCTAAAATCTCAGGACTGTCTTCCAGGACCACTGTCTTTGTTGCATACAGTATGCTGGGAGACAGTAGAGAAGGAGTGGATGAAGAAGCTCCATCTGTCCTAGGCAGGACATGTCTCTCCATGTCCTAGGCAGGCTTTTGCCCCAGCCGCACCCAATCCCACACCTCACTTCCATGCACAGGGATTTCAGACAGAGAATTGACTGATCACTTCCCTCAGAGAATCTAAGAGAGTGTTTGGTCCACTGGAAATGTTGGCAACAGTCACACAGACTCATATTGCCCAGGACTGGGTCTCTGGTGAAGAGTGGTACTAATAATGTATTTCACCTATTTTAGTACAAAGGTTTTAATTTTTGAATGAGGCATTCACGTGAATGCCCATCTGGACAGCTAGTGAACTGTTAGCCCAGCTTAAGTGAAGACCATGAAGCTAAATTGATCTAAAGCAAAAGTTCTTCATTAATTTAACCCAGCAGGAGATATGAATCACCTCTATTTAAGTGAAACATATTTTTATGTGACAAGTAGGAGCAATGTGTTTAACTTATTTTAAAAGTTCTTTCTGTATTTCTTTGGGAGATCTGTATTTTATACAATATCCTTCCATCATAAATTTTAATCAAAACAACATCTCATTTGTTAAATGTCTCCTACTCCAGTCTGTTGTGGTCTTCACATATTTTCAAAACATGCCAAACTGAGATTCTTTCTAATGGAGACAAATGTCCACTTGGGACTGTGATGAGACCATTGAGTCAACTTCTGCTTGTGACCTAAGCAGAAAAACACATTAACTTCTTATTTTTATTACTGAAAGCTTCACTTCCTATAAGCAACTTATATGTGGTCTCAGTGAGAAGGCAGCAGATGATCAGAACAGGTGTTGGAACACAGTGTGGTATGGACAAACTTTTCACACTGTCCTCGCTGTGCCACGTGTAAACATTTATCAAGTCAGTGTGGGTAGTACCATGGAGCAGTACCAGAGTATAACTTAAGAACTTGCATGATGGAGCAAGTCCAGAGGGGGGCATGAAGATGCTCCAAGGGCTGGAGCAGTTCTGCTATGGAGACAGATGGAAAGAGTTGGGGTTGTACAGACCAGAACAAAGAAGGTTCCAGAGAGATCATAGAGCTCTTTCCAGTATCTAAGGAACCGGTGCCTGGAGTGACAGACACGGGGGAATGGCACTGACAGAGGGCAGGGTTAGATTGGATATTAGGGATGAAATTCTTACCTGTGAGGGTGGTCAGCCATTGGAGCAGATTGCCCAGAGAAGGTGGGCTGCCTTATTCCTGGAAGTGTTCAAGGTCAGATTGGACAGGGCAACTTCATCTAGTGGAAAGTGTCCCTGCCTATGGCAGGGGGTTGGAGCTGTATGGTCTCTAAGGTTCCTTCAAACCCAATCCAGCCTGTATTGAAATTTAGATGACGTAAGGACCACAGCAATCCTTAATAAGTGATTTTCCACATCCTCTCAGTTGAATACCCCTCTTTCTGGAATAAAGCAGAAAGATGTCTGAGAGCATTAATGTGTACTGAGTAGAGCTGTCATGGATTTCATGGTGGTGTACGTCATACAAATGTTTTGCGTGCTTGCTGTTCCCACTGTCCTGTGGGGAATGAGTATTCCCTCTGTCTGAAATGTAATGAGAACAGTCAAAGACATTCAAGGCTAAGCATCATCAGTCACCAGAAACCAAACATTGTTCATTGGGGAGACAAATTAAATGTAGCCACACTGGGTCCACCTCCCAAATCTCCTAATCCTGCATACATCTACCCAAATCGACACCTATGGATTCAAGATCACCATGTCCCAAGCAAGAGTCTCCGAAGCTGCCTTACTCCCACAGCACTCTGAGCAGCACTCACATCTAAAATCACTTTTCTCTGCTGTTTCTCTTTCCCAATTCGCATTTGATAGTCTTCATATCTCAAGAAGTCCTGGCTAAAAATGTCGTTGGCTTGAGCTTTCAGTCAAAGACCTAGAAAATTAGGTCATATAGATGCTCAGTGAGGCCGTTCAACAGATGAACTTAAGAGTTCATTTGGCCTGCAGAAGGTGAAAAGAAATGAAAAACATAAAGTAACAATTCACAAGTGGCAAGTTACCAATAATCTCAAAAAATCTTGTTTAAAGGCAAGTACCTTGCTGAAAACTCAAT
>VWYI01042521.1:0-50557 GCA_013399455.1 Anthoscopus minutus | reverse complement strand
ACAAAGGAATGGTGATCACCAGAAGCATATCATGCAAAGTTTCTCTGATTTTTTACTGCTGCTGTTGTTTGCTCTATGCTCATCCTTGCCCTGGTATAGAGCACACAGGCCTCCTTCCTTTGGCAGCACAGAAGATGGTTGGGTTCATAGTAGACACAGCAAGTCCAAGCTAAGTAGAGCATCTAGGTCTACAAAAGCACAGTAAGTTTGATTTCCTATTTTAAAAAAATCCCTTAAAAAACCCAACAAAACAAAACTGACAAAACTGGAGGAGATATCAAGCCATGAAAAGGTGAAATACCCTTGCAACACATTCAGGTGACAAAAAGAAGAAATAAAGAGAAAATGACTTCACAAAGACCTACATCTGAATAAGCCAAAACTCTCACATTGAATGAAAAATAAATAATTTCTACAGTGATAGATTTGTTTGAGGGAAATCCTATACCTCTTCCTACATGCCCATACTGATAAGAAGACTAGAACAGAACAGCATGTTATCCGGTTGATAAGGACAGTAGAACAGAACAATATTTTACTCTTTTCAAGGACAGTGGAACAGAACAGCCTTGGAGAAATAGATAAAGGATGTAACTTAGGGAAACAGAAGTCATGAAAAACAAGCAGGCTGCCAGCTCAGCTCTCCAAAGCTGACAAAGCAGAAATTATCTAAAACAATGATACTGAGCTTACTTAAACACAGAGGCTGAGGAACAGACACCTAAAAAGGACACTGAACATTGAAGATAGACCCCAAAGAATCATGTAAGAACCTTCCAAAAGGGTGCAACTATGTCAAACAAGGTGAAGGAAGTGGGGGTAGCTAATAAATATGTAATCGGTGCATATGATAAAGCTCTGGTTTACCTGACGGATAGCACGCTCGATTTGAAGAAGGATTCTCTAAGTGACCAGGATGCTACAATAAAGAATGCCAGCTTTCTAATACTCAAAACTCGGTTAGAAGATTTCTATCTGACCAAAATCAGTATCAATACATTCACAGGGTGTTCTCTCTAACCATCAGAAGGGATGTAAAATCTATCCAAGCATTAGGATTTTACAACAAAAGGTTCATTCAAATCAACAGTCCCACTGACTGATCTCAGACTCATCAACATCTTTTGTTGATGAAGTAATGGGTTTTTTAATAAACATCATGCATTTTTACATGTTCCTTCATTACGAAATGGGCATAGCAGGCCCAAATGAGTGTAAATATAAAGCAGAGTAGAGTTTCATGTCAGGAGCTAAAATGAAATCCAGGGATTACCTCGGCCTGATTTAACTGTAGTTAAAATTATGATTGAGACATTGATATTGTGATGTCATATGTTAACAGAAAGACCAATCTTGAGCAGAGAGCTTTAAACAGGGAACAACAGGGGCTAGTGGTGATGACACACACTCACCAGCAAAGAGTTCATAAATTAGGATTAGTCAAAAAACCAATGTATGCAATATTCTGGTGGTGTTGGCTGTGAACCTCCTGGTAATGAAGAGGCAGGTGAGACCTTCTTTTGTCAAATGGAAGAAGTCACTTGTCTGTAGGCCATAGTCCTCTTGTGCCAGAGTTAGATCATGTATGCTGATGGTCTTGTCCAGCCACCTCTGCTGGCACAGGGACAGCCTCAGCTTCTCTCTGACTTGGTAACACAACTAAGAAAAGCTTTTCCATAGTAAGACAAGATCTGGAAATCAAAAATTGCCTTAGATGAACTGAGCTAAATCACTTTAAATACAATTTGTTAAAAAAACACATGTGCAGTTTTGAAGGAGAGCAGGAATACAATCTTTACTCACTAATAACCTCTGATGAAGTCCCATAAACCAGTATGGAAAATTGCTTCTTAACAATGACAGAACTGTAAATATCTGAAACAGCAAGGTTCTCCTCCAGGCAGAGTGGTTAAAAATTACTGATGGAGGGCTCTCTTAATGTCTTCATTCCCGACCTCTTCCATTTGTATCAGGTTCCACATTCTCCTTTGAGTAATGTCTTCTGGAATAGATTGGATTGTGGAAAAAAGCCATATTTTTAGGATGAATGACTCAACATTACTAGACTTAAGAGTTTCTGAATTCAGCATGAAAACACACTATGTCAGGAACTAATGACAAATCCTACTTCTCCAGTGTCAGGTGGATTGAGTAATGTCTGGAAAGACAGCGATTCTAAAACAAGCATCTGGACATGTCAAAACAGTTTATATATCCTTTCCACAGTGTGCAAAAATGAAGTTAACTATTCACTTCATTTAAAATATTTTTCATACTCCCATGAAACCATTACTTACCATATTGTTAATATTTCCATTTTTTAATATGAATGCTCCCAGCAGTTAAAGCTGCTTTAATACAACAATAACTTGAGGGAAGAGGTATGAAGTAGTACATTTTTTATCTACTTTCTTAATGGCACTGACATGGGCTTTTAACATTGAAATCAGGACTCTTGATTTCCATTTGTTGTATGCTCACAAGAGCATTACTGAATATTGCATGGGTCAGGAAAATCTGGACAACAAATATGATTTTTCTCCCTCATAATATCCATACTTGGATTAAAGCTAAGATGTCTGTGATCAAGCAGAACCTAATCTGAAATTAAGGCAATAAAATGTGTGGAATTTTACTTCAAACAAGTACAAACAACATGGAGAAAAACTATTTCCAGCTTCTAGGATGCAGTTCAATTTCCAGATATTAAATGTCCTTGTTTATTCATATCAGGTGCTCAGCAACTTTAGGGATGTCCCTTTCCTGTTTTAAAAAGCCGTGTTGCCATATGCCTAGATTCCCTACCCAGTCCAGGATGTAGCCAGTGCCCTTGGCAGTATGTAACATTCAAATTAACATTAATATTGAATGAAGTGTTAACAACAAAATATTCATAGTTTGACTTCCCAAAAGTATGCAGATCCATCTAAACACCTTGAGTTTTACTGACCTGTTTGAAAAACTAGAGAAAAGTTTACTACAATTGGCATGATTTCAAGAAAAAAATCATATTAAAAAAAAGGGAAGTATCTAAGTTTTTATTTATTTAGTTCTGTCTTGTTGACTGTTTTTGTTTTGTTAGTTTTCCTAGTTGCTCTGGTCTACTATTCACTGTAAAAGCATCCTGCCAAAAATAAAAATCTCCATCCTCCCTTCCCTGAAACAACAAAAACACATTTTCAAACCACAAGAGTTATAACCATTATAATTTAATAGTATGTGGCAGTGACAATTCCTCATACAACTGTATTTAAAAATCTGGATGCTATAGAAATAATCTGCAAGACTATCAAGAAATAATGGAATCAATAACACTTCTGCTATTTGAAAACTTTCACACAAATCTCATTCTCTCTTCACTCTGCCATTCTCTAAGCCATTTGGTGAGACAGGTTAAGCGTCCTCCAAGCACATCAAAATATATACACTGATTTTGCCTCCCCCCAAACAGTTTTTATTCTGATAAATAGTGGAAAACACAATACTAACATTCCTTTTAACAAAATATCAAACATTCTGGTCTACAGCAATTATTCTACCCTCCAAAATCAAATCTTCTTGCATTTTTTATGTATGAAGCAAACCTGAAACTAAAAATTATTGCTATCAAGTTTAGATCAACAAGATCTTCACTGCATTGTCAGATTCTCAAATGGAAAAAAAATTCCAAGCCAAATATTCCTAGTTTTATAAACTTCTATTGAGCAAAGACTCATATTTTTAAATTCACTTCTACAGATTTTAGTTTTATTATAGAAGAATACTTAAATATTTGCCTGCTTCAAATAATTCAACCCAGTAAAAATATGAGTAATTTTGCCCTCCTGAATATTTTCTTTCTCTTCTAGTTTTAAGGTTCAAAGTTTTCATCTCATAGCTGTGACAAAAAGCAGGGCAGTATAAAATGCACATAGAGCACTGGTTTATAGGAAGAAATTATGTAAAGAGCTTCTGTTATTTATCTTCCCTCACAAGAAGGTTTATATGAAACAGAATGATCAGAATGGTACAGAAAAAAATGTTTCATGCAAGATGGAATTGAACCTTGGGATTTGTTCCCATAAGCAGACCCTAAGGTCACCAGTAAGGGCTAGATACTTGTATAAACCTTGCAAACATCAAGGATAAGCATTTTGGAAGATGTATTAAAACATACTCTTCAGAGCTTTAGCGAAACTATAACTATCAGTAATCAAGACAATCCTATGTCTGAAAGTTTCTTGCACTTTTGTCTGAAGAATTTGGCACTGACAGCTCTCAGATGTGGGATGCTAGACTAGATGGATGATGGATATAATCCAGTTTAACAGTCTCTACATTCCAGTTTCACTGTATAGAGGTTTTTTGAGGTTTTTTCTCTACCATGTAGAACATAAGATTTTCCCTTACAAACTTTTGCACTGCCTTTTCCTGGAACAAATACAACACAAAGCAGATTTTTACAAGCATAATGTTATGAAAGACAAAGGTGCTAGGCTATCACTTAAGTCAGTTATTTTGTCTTTACAACCTTTTCTTCTTTAAGACAGATTCTCATTATGAAGAGCAATTGTGAAAAGCAAGCATTAATCAATCGAGTATTTTTGACCAATATAATGTTATAAGCAATAGAAAAATAGAAAACTATTTTCTAAACATCTTCCTCAATTTTTAAAGTTTAGGCTTGGATTTTGTGACTCATGTCTGTATTTACCTCACTAGAGCAATCACAAATTTAAAAGGCTATCAGAAAACTCCAAGGTACCTGGTCCCTGTCCCACTTGAATGGTAAGAGTCTCTAAAAGGATATAATTCCCAACATGTGCTTGTCTACATTTTTTTAAATGTGAAATGCCAGCCTGTCATTTCACCCTTCCACTCCAGCTCTCATGCTGACTCTTCCAACTCCCTGAGTCACAGGAAAGCAGTGTCTGGGGCAAAGCAAGAGTGGATTTATCCGGGGCTGCAATGCTTTTTGACAGCCTAATAAAGTTTTCCTTGCCTGTTTTAATGATGTCAATATTTTTAATCCTTTAATAGAGCTCTGTAAAAAAAAGCCCAAACCCTTAAGTATTCAGTTTTCAGAAGCACATCTGGTATGATCCTAAAACTGAAACACACACTTGTTGAACTTAATTGAAAGGCTTGCCTTCTCCAACAATATGCACTTTCTGTCTGCAGCAGAAGAAAAGGTGGAAGTCTCTCACAATACAGTATTATACAGCGACATACAGATCTGACTTATCCTGTCCTCAGTAACATTAGACACATCAGGATTCAGATCAACTATAAAGCATTCCTTAGGACAATTGCTAAGACCAGCAGCTGCTTTTCAGACAGAATATTAAGGTTGTTCCGGACTTTCTCGCAAACATACAGTAACTAGTTGCTCAGCACTGTGTGGAACAGAGGCACAGAGTTATGTGAGATTCCTGGGAGAGCAAGAGAGCAGAGTACAATGCTGGGAATTTAAAAAATGCCACAGAGATAAGGAGGAGACTGCATACATATAGAAACAGGCAGTTGTGAAACAAATGTCATTATTTTTTACCAGGGGCAAAACAGTTATCCAGAGGGCTGTGGGGATGGGCTCTTTAACATGTGAATGCTAGGATGCGATGGGGGACAGGGTGGTGCAGGGATTGCTGTGAGGCAGGGACCCCTCTGCCCTAAGGACCATGTGTTCAACTCTCATTAAACTGAGCATTTTGGTGTCTTTTACACTAGTGCTCTAAGTAGGCTCAGGAGAGCACTGCCACTTCCCACCCACTGATTCACCATAGCAAGAGCAGTCTCAGACGTCACCAAATGGTTCCTTTTGGGGAAAAGCGAGACCAGAAAATGCATTCCAGGAAGTCAGCTAATGCAGTCCAGCCACTCCTTGACACCTTGTCCAAGGAAAATCTCCCAAGCACATAGTCAGTAGCCCTTGCACCACCACTTTCACTATGCAGTTCTGCTCTTCCTATGTTGCACTACTTGCAGCTGCTGGAAGCTTACCACCCTGCAACAGTCCAGGCAGGTAAAAAGAATTTACAGACTTTGATGGACAAAATGCTAGTCCTCATTCACCATTATCAGCTCGAATTGCTCCATTTTCAGTAGCATTAGCAACTAAGACAAAAAAAAAGAGCTGTAACTTATTTTTGCTAATTAAGCAAGGTCCATACCTGACCTCCAAGGGATGTTTGTGCTGCTTCACAGCCTGCAGTGCTGTGCTGTTTAAAACCACATTTAAGCCATCCCTTGCTTTAAATGCGCCCTTTAGTTCTTTGAGATGAACAGTGCAATTGAAGCAGATGAATGTGGCAAGGACTGCTCACTTGAGCAGAGGCTGAACTATCTGATAACCTACAGTCTCTTTCCCCCTTCTGTAGGACAATATAGACAACAGGATTTATTTCTGTGTCTCACCAGTATCATTCAGTAGGTCTTGTGCAACAGCATGATGTTACTGTTTTTCAAAATTTCAGGGAGAATATTACATTTTAAAACCATGTAGTCACTTATTAAAACAATTCCTTTTACATTATGCCATAATAAGTTTTACAATTTCTTTTACATATATGTCACTTCAAAAACAGCTCAACACACAACTCTCAGTATCCATTTAAATATATCCTATTTGAGAATATCAGGATATCAGTAGTGCAATATATTTAGGCAAAAAACCTTTCTATCCTTTAACAATAATAATTTTTGTCTCTTTTTTCTCCCTTTGCTCTTCAATGACAAATGTGTACCATGAGGTGCTTATCTTGTTACTCAGTGCTACACATAGGTAAATTCTGCATTTCCTCTCCAAGCACATGGAAGCTGGTGAGCCAAACCAGGGCTCCAGTTTAAACCAATTAAGGAAAAGCTAAATGAACTAATTACAGCAGAAAATAATGAAGAGGAAGCTCACATCAGTGTTAATTGTAAGGTGGCTGTTTTTAGGAGAGGAAGCTGAGGAGCTGTATGAAGAGTGGTGCAGCATTGCAGACAGGGCCTGGCCAGCAGCTGGCAAAGCCCTACAATGCAAAACAAAGTATGAGGAAGTACAGGGATTCTGACTCCAGGCAAGCACAGTGCAGTGACTGATGATAACACCTCTGTCCATTCCTAACTGATAACACCATAGCTCACCATCATCGCTATATCCCCACGGCTGGCATGTATACTTCTGGCTTTTATCAGTAAGGTGCCAACACACATCCTTCCTTCCAAGGTCTCCCCACTGAAGCAGAAAGAGTACAGAAAGACCAGAAAGATCTCTCCCACACTTGAACTGATCTATCCTTTTCAAAATTTCAAAAGTGATCCACAAGCATGGAGAGAGCTTCTATAATGTTTTACTCTGAATTCTCCAGGAACTAGCACCACAAGAGCCTGCCTCAGTCCCAATTTTGCTGCAAGGTGGTTGCCCAGCTTGCACAGGGCACTGCTTGGCACCAGGAGAGGGCAGCAGCAGGTCCATGGAGCACCGAGGAAGTGGGCAGAGATGCTATTCCAATTCCAGCAGACGGAACACACACTGAAACGGGACAATCATGAAAATATGCTGAGACCCAGCCCAAATCACTGTCAGGGACAAACAGACCAGATGACATCTTGCTGGAGCAGGATGATGATGCTGTGCCATTTCTTCAGCAACATGAAACCATTAAACCCAAAATAAGATTTACCCCGCGTTAATATGGCTGTGTTTCCATGGCTTTCTTTTTAACTATAAACACTTAATGTTTTAAAGATTCAAGGAATTATTGTGTTACACAGTCTTCTTCTATGAAAACCCCATAAAATATCAATTTGTTTAATTCTGCCTGGCTGTTCTGTTGGTACTTTGAAACACCCAGTAATCTCTACTAAACAGTTATTTTCTCTCCCACAGTGCCTAACATAAAAATGGGTCATCAGAAAAAGAAGTCATATATTATCTTTGTAGAAAAAATGTTAGTTATGTGTCCTTGCAATCAGCTCCATTAGGTTTTCATACTCCCTCTATCCCTTACTTTCTCCCTGACTCCCTCCCTCTTTTCAAGAGCAATTTTTAAAGCAGTAAATGGCAGGATTCCAGGAGTTATATTACTGCCAAAAATTAATTTAAAAAACAAGTGGGAGGCTGTGAGCTGATAAAAAAAAGAAAGGGAGTGGGAAATGCGTTCCCTCTGCATCTGGGACCTTTGATCTAGGCATTTTACCTTGAAAATAGCTCTTCATCCTCTGTCTCTTCTGTCCACCAGACATGGCTGACTGTACTGAGCTTTTCCCCTTTTCTGCTATGAGCAGAAAATTTTTCAATTCTGCAACTGCAGCTTGCTGGTTTGTATGGAAGTGAGTACTCCTAGGTTTTACATGTTCTTTGTTTACACTAGTGAGTTTGTGGCTGAGAAATGGTGTGGAAAACTAGCTTTTAAGAAAAAGATTTTGAAAATAAAAGTAACTGGAGGTGTTTACAGAAAGGTTTATTCTGACACTATGTACTGGAGTGGATACTTTCAACAAAATCACTGCTGTTTATTTTTACAGCCTTTTCCTCCCACCCACTAAAATTAGTGCCTTTCACAGCAGCTCTCTGGGACAACTCTAAAACAGACAGAAGTTATCCCCAGCCATAGCCTTAGCTGAGCCTGAGAAAGACTCAGCACATCAGGACAGATGCAATCCACTGACCTCACAGTGTCCCTAACATGGTTAGTGACAACTCATTAGGAAGATGCTTTACACCCTTATGGATCTCTTCAGTCTCTTTTCACTTCTCAAACCATTAATTTCCAACTAAAACAATTCACACACTTGTGGACTTAAGTGAATGGCAAAATGATGGTATTTTTTCTCCTATAACACCATACTATTTTATAGGTTTTCTCGACTTTGATCTGGTGTCTCCTTGGATCTGTTTGGTACCCATGATCTTAATCCTGAACTGTACTGTTTAGCTCAGAAAATGCCATTTAGCAGGTTTATTTAAGACCATTTTCCCTCATTTTATTACCTTATTTTTATCTACATTGTAAGATATCCAACAGATCCTTCTACAGTTCTATACAGATGTCCCTCATCTTTACTGGTTCTAGTAATTCAGTTTCATCAACAATTTTTTTTATGTTGCTGCTCACTGAACATAAAAGGTCCCACCACAAATCACCATTTAATCCACTTCCTGCATCACCCTGCTCCAAGAGTTGGTGATTTATTCATATATTCTGTTTCTTACAGTTTAACAATTATTTATCCATGCAAAGATTTTCTGTCTCATGTTATGTTCCTTAAAAGATTTTGGCAAAAAAAGTCTTTCAAAAGTCTCTGGAAAAATTAACAATAACTGGCTAGTGAAACACCTTTTATTCATGTGCCTTTATGCCTCTTTCGAAAGTGTTATCAGGTTTGTATGGATGTACAAAGGCCATGCTGACCCTACCTAGATTGGTGATTGCTTAAATATCTACAAATTTTATTGAGGGTTCCCCACTGGCAAATCTTTCTATCCTCTTGAAAGGCTAAGAAATTGACAGAAATTTGAATATATTGAATATGTTGGATATATTTAGGTTCAATAAATTCAGTAAGTTCAATTAATTCCATAAATTTATCTTTCAAATCCAGTGTTCAGTACAAGGACCAAGGCTGCTATCCTCGTGGCAAAATACTCTTGGTTTAACCTTTTTGCACTTCCAGATAAGTTTTTACATCCTTCCTACCTCTGCCATGGCACTTCAGGAAAAAAAGGAGCAATGCCTGGCCAAGAGACATGTACCAGGTTGTGTAGAGGAAAACTCTGTCCAGCAACTTAAAGTATGAACAGCAACTATTTACATCATGAGCTCCTTGAGAAATGTGTCCTGGAAACCAAAACCAAGCTGCCAAATTCTGCACTGGTATTTTACAGATAAATCTAAGATGAAGCCTCATGTTGTGTTACTGAAATAGTATTGCAACTGTCTAATCACCAGTGACACTTGCAAAGGTTGCAGCACAATGCACCCATTGTAAGTTCTTAGCAAGAATTAAATGTAGAACAGGAGACCTGGCTTTCCACTTGATCTTCTTGGAGCACAACTAGATGTCTATATTGACCACAGATGGCCAGCAAACCTTCTCAGAAGTCAAATTTCTGTGTAATAGTTCTTCACATGGCAACAAGCAAATATTTTTCTGTCAACAGATGAAAGATGGATACAAGATGGATACAAAATGAATGAAAGTTGAATCCTGAGTCCACCAACACGAGGATTACTTCCCTCAATCTAACTCCTAACAAAAAAGTATCAGAGTAGTTTGCTGCCTACGAGAGACAAACGGCTTCAAAAAGTGTATTTTGACATTGGATGAGCTACAGAATTAGAGTAAGATTGAGCTTTTCCAAAGAGTGTACCTGATGTTCAACTTTTAATCTTTGAGGTCATTGTAGTGATCTAGACCTTTCAACGCTTCTGAAAAACAGATGCTTTTGTAGATAAAAAAATACAGAGAAGTAACAAACTGTAGATACTCATCCTTCATAAACATTTAAATTCTCTCTATTTTCAGGAATTCTCTCTGCCCCACTTCCTTTTACTTCTGTACCCATCAGGTTCCTTCCTCTTCCCTTGGTGAGGTAAGTCTGTGAGCAGGGGATGTGTGCTGCAGACCACAAGGTCCCAGCATTTCCAACCTTCCCACCTAAGAATGAGAACATCTCAAAAGCTACAAAGGCCCCCCTTCCTCAATTCACTTTCACTCTCAGGCTCAAAAGTGACATCTTCATACTTTCTGGGGAAAGCAGCTGTTCCGGGACATCATTCCCATGAGAGAGACACTGCCTCATCTAACTCTGCCAAGTCCTTTCAGGATCCTGGAGATTACCGCTGAGACATTCAATACAACTTCATATTTCACGGGAAGCCAGTGTAATGAGTAACAAATCACAATGACACTTACTTGGCAACCAGCGTTGCCCAAATGGAGGGGTGCTCCACACAAAGGCTTCCTCCAAGCGGCAATACTTGTTTCTAGGCATAATTCATACTGCTACCTACAGGCACAGACCTGATGTGCAGCACTGATCTCTGGATAAAAGGAGGCACCAGCAAGCACAACTGGAGGAAATCTGTTGCTGTCCTGAGTCCCTTAGTAGGAGATTCCTGGAGGTGACTGTGCCCCAAAGATAGAAATTGGGAAAAAAACCAAGGGAATAAGGTCATAGCATCTGGAATGTCTTCACAGCATTCTCCTTTTTCTATCTACATTAGCTTCCTTTCTCACCCATTACTAACAGCCAGGTGCCAGTTCTAATTGTGTGAGAGAAATCTGTAGAAAGTCACAGATCCTAGAATAAAAAGAGAGAAGACAGACTGTCAGTCCAGTCAAAAAAATCTGCAGCAGGACTGGCTCTCTGTCCCAAGCACTGTAAGACTGAAAGGGAGAAGTGGTCCTAAAGAGAAGATGACTTGGGATGACTGAAGTTTCACGTTACATGCCTTAGTCCCCAGACAGTTCAACTCAGGCACTGCTACCAGCATGTCTTTAATCCTGTCAGTAATAGTTTTGCCTGCTTACATTTGTTTTCATAGAAAATGATGCATGTTACAAATACTCCCCACCACGTTTGCTCCTCTGAGTTTCGTTTTTAATGCCATAAGCACCTCCTGCAGATCTGTAGCATAAGATAGAAGTAGCAAGGTGTGGTGTAACCGCCTTAAAAATGCTTTCTGTTTTTATACAGCTTATTTTCCTCTGATATTTCTGACCAAGCATCAAAGAGCAGAAAGAAAAATCTCTGCCCCTTGAATTCTCAGCATGTTCCTCCCTGCCTCATTACAGACACTGTTGAAGGACATGATAAAGCTGAGCTGACCTGTTTCAATCTCATCCATCAACACAGGCACAACTGGAAACAAGCCCTCCTGGAGTAATGTCAGCACTTGCATTGACAACAAACCCAAACTACACAAGGGAAAAAGGCAAAACACCAGAAAGCCCTGTTTGGTGTCCATGAAACCCTGCTGAGAAACCCTTTTGTGTCTCTTTCTGCCCCCTTTACCACATGTGATGCAGTTGTTAGTAGTGAAAACTGAAAGCTCAGTACACTCTGAAAACTGGACTTGCCCACACATCCATCGTATTTCTGACAGTGTTCACAGGAAAGTTATTTTTCGCACTGGTGGTGTAAACATGCAAAAGGCTTGAGAGCTGGGCTAGATCCTCAGGTTGCATTAGTGTTTCAGAGCAATGTGAAGGCACTACTGAGCATCAGTGGAGTTCATGACACTGCAAGATGTCCTCAAATAAGAGATACCAAGACTATTGATGTCTTTCCTACATGCATGCAAATATAGAGAAGCACTCATACTTTTAATTTTCAGCTGTTTAATACTCCTTCTTAAGAGCCATAGCATCCATCCCATCCAACCCTTCAAGCAAGCCAAGTCCCCAGGGAAGAAAGTCTTTAGCAGTAGTTTTGATACCCTGAACAGGCTTTTCTGAAGCTCAGAAAACCAGGCAAAGACACAAAAGTTGGGATCCCAGAGATGTGGATCTGAAGACCTGCAGTGAGGAATAAGGCAGGAAGAAAGCAAAGCTGAAGGATGCATTTGAGGTTTTGGAGGCTCAGACTAGTCCTCAGGCCAAGTTTTGTCCCTGTAACCTGTAGACCTAAGGTGCAGGATCAATCTCATAATAATTCCACTGCACTTGCCCAGAATAATTTGTGAGGGGTCCAGTTGTGTAAGGGGTAGACAAGATCTTTTCACGTATGCAGGCTCACTCCCCAGGTTAGCTGGGAACCCCAGAGCACAAGAGCCAATCCTGTGCCAGGTTCTGGAAGAGGACACTATCATTCCAACAGAAGCTCCTGTGGAGAAAACACATAAGCAGAAAACTATCCACCATGAGAAAGATTTTAATTGGTGTAAAAATCTTGATTTGTGTTTTTCTTAATAGACACTATTTCACTCCAGATGAGAATTCGCCATTTAGATACAATTGAGGTGGTATGGTACAATCAACAGAAAGCAGCTGCCTAGATCTTCTTAGAAATCACCATTAGGCAAAACATCTGATTTCATCTGAGTTCAGGTATGAACTGATAACTCTGCAAGTTTTTAGTATTAGCTTTGAGAGCCCATAGAGAGCCCTGGTCAGATTTTCAAACAGTATCATTTGGAGGCACACAGTGCATTTTTCAGCTGGGTGATACTGATACCAGTGCAAATATAAGCAGAAATTATGACATGTCCGGTTGCATCTGTGGCTGTGCTGAATAGTATCTGTATGTTGCAGCTAGGAGAATACATATAAAAGCAGCATGCAAACACACACAAAGTAAGTGAAAATGTCAAGGGTACATTTCAAAGGAATGTACTCTTGGTAGTGAATCCATGGTGTGTGCCAGTTTAACCAATAACTACCTACTGTATTTGGTAAACAAAATGAACCACAAGTGATAAATGCGGAGAAATCTATAATGTTATTTATTGAATCACATTCAAAGGTACTCAGTTTGTTACTGTAATGCAATCCCTTTGAATTCTGATAGCCATGTTTTGTTTACTATAGCCACTGACTGCCAATTTGAATGGGGGACTCCATTGTGACATATTATTTCTGACTTTGGGAGATACAATGAGCTACAACTGTTTCCCTAAAGTCATAGCCACTTGTACGGCCATTCGAAATCTAGGGAGAGTGGAGTACTTAAACGAGCATGTGCATACTCATAAACTACCAATCCAGTGCAAATTATATGGTGAAGTTTACAGAAGGGCATAATTTGTTTCACAAGTAAATAAGCAAACAACATTTTGTTCTCTCTGTGACTTCTAGAGTTATATAAAAGTCCAAAACCAATTGTAATGGTTTTTATCATAAAATTATAAAGAAAGAAAAAGTATTTAGAAACAGTATGGATCTTAACTGCACAGGCTTACAAAGAAGCTTTACCTCATTTCTAGCTTTAGCTTAAATATCATTATTGCACAAAGCCCATATTCTCTTTTTCCTTGTCTACTTCCATTCCTCTCCAAGAGACGTACCATCAGATAATGCTGTACTTTTCAGAAGGGCTGAAACATGGCAAAGTTTTACAAAAGCCATCACTCCACACTGAATTTCAACACTTGGATCAATTACTGGGATGATAATGTGTCGAAGTACCATGGCAATACTAAAGCACTGTCCTCATAGAGGACATCAGATTTACAATAGTAGAGTTTTCTCAAACTTCTCTTTTAAGAAGGAGCATCAAAAAAGAGTAATTAAAGAGGTAATTTGGGTCAATAAAACAATGCACTATAAATTTCACCTCATATATGGAAGTATTTTCTTTATTTTAAAGATGTTTCTGCATTTGTTTATCTATGGGTAATCCGATAGCTCTTCTTCACCTTCTCAAGTCCATTCTGTCAGTTCAAAGGGAAGTAAAACCTGTCTTTTTTAATAAAAAAAAAAAAAAAAAGAGGATCAAAAATTTCTTCTACTTGGCAGCTTGTATAAATAGTATCAGTCTCTGTTCTGTTAACCTGCATTTCAACTTGAGAAAACCTTCAATTTCTTTAAAAACTTATTTGTTTCAAATCCAACTTCAATGAACATCAGAAATTTCAGTGGAACCAGAAGTAACCACCAGTTGCTGAGTGTGCATGCTTAACTTCCAAGTGTTTTCTGATACTGACAGGACGCTTTCCTTTGTAACGCTTTATAACTGGATTCTCATAAATTAAGCACCAAGACATTGGAGAAAGCAGCATGACTTATGACAAATGAAAGCATTGCTACATCTTGCCAGATTATAGGAGGTAGAAAATTGATGTTAGTTGATATTAGATGCCAATGATTAATTTGATTTGGGTTGTCTTCCAACATTTAGGTGAAAATAGGTAATATCAAATTTAGGTGTCTACATTCTACAACAGCAGCTTAGCAGAGACAAACATTTTATCTGCATGATAAAAAATGAATAAGAAAAAAAAAATTACTACATGTCATTACTACATGGAAAAAAATAATAAAGGAAAAATCAGAAGTGGAATCACAAGTCTTTTTCTATAGTGGATGAAAAATCTTATCAAAGATCTGACAACTAATTTCATATATTTCTAGAAAGTTCATGCATATATTCTCAAATAATATAGGATAGTCACCAAGGTCATCACTCCAAGTCTAATCGGAGAGAAGTGACTATTCCTCACCTTAAAAGCAATGGCTACTCAAGCAAAGGTTTCTGGTTGGTATCTAGAATACTATGACTTTTTTGCATGGTTGCAAAATCCTCTTTCAGAACTTCATGTCCTAGAAGGACTGGGAGATTTTCTTTAAGGTAAATATCTTGAAATATAAGGTTGGTGGGCCAAAAGTAAGCTACAGGTACAAAGTCCATAGTGAAAGGAAAATGGTACTTTGAACTTGCATCAGTCTGTGGAAATAACCTGTCCTATCCATCTGGAACTTTAGACGTACCATTATCTCACTGCTGCTCCTGGCTGCTCCCCATCTTGGTGTAAGGGAAGAACCAACTCCTCTCCAGTTACTCCTGGGCTTGGATTCAGGCTCTGGGCTCTGTCTTGGAGAGGCAAAGGAGCTGTGAGGAACAGATCCTGGTTCACATGTCACTTTCACAGACATTTCTAACTACAAACACAGAGAGAGATATACATACACCCCAAAAAAACCACTGGATAAACACAATCACACAACTGCAAAGAGCGTCTCCTAATTATCGTCTGTTGGTATGGTAGCATGTGTTTTTGTTATCTGTATGCCCAAAGCTATGACTTAAGCACTTGGAAATTTTGAGTCCCCATTCATCCAGGAGAGAAGACCACTTGAGCCAAGAAGGCTTCTATAGCTAACCTCACGAAAACATTTTAAAGCAAAGTAATTCAGTTCTTCACAAGCGTAATTTTTTTCCCCCACTTCATGTGACCTCTGACCTCATGTCTGGAGGTGATGGATGAGATAAGGCAGAGCCATGGGAGAAGACCTGAGGATAGCTGATGGCATGCTACAGCTAGCAGTCATTAACAGGCAAGGTTTCCTCAGAGGAAAATAAGAATTATTTCAAATCAAGAAAAATAAACACCAGAAGAATCAGTTGTGCAGAGTGGCTCACATAAAATATGAATGTGGCCAAGGTTTGCAAGTCCAACGGGAATCCACTTTTGTGAGCTTACTGCAGAAGAATGCAGTCCCCAGCCCTAAGGTCTTATAAAAGTTCTGAAATGAAAGAGTAAAGCCCTTTCTGCACATACAGAGAGCACTGCATTAAGGACTGCAGCCCACACCTTTCAGGCAGTCCTCCAGAACTGCTGTGCCCTCTATTTGTCCAGCACAGGCAGAAGACATGAGGAGGAAAGCATTCCCTCTGGCAAATGCTAAAGTGAGACTTCAGTATACAGAAAAGAAATCTCTCATGGTATTTGTTTTGGCAGGAATAGTTTTAGCTGACACTATTACAGGCCCATTCACTTGCAGAGCAAGGCTGCAGCTCACATATTATTAAAATCCCAAGGCTGATCGCTTTCCACATATCAATGTTTCTGCAGCTAGCAGAATGCAAGCAAAGTTGTTTTGTCAGCAAAGACTTTTTTCTTAAAAAAATACAATAACATTTTATCTAAATAAAGCAAGTTGGTTGGCTTCATGCAAGGAGGATGACAAGGTCCTTCTAAATGGCAGTGCTGGGCATTCAAAATTGAAACCCCATAGCTTTCATTCCTAAGCACTCAAGCTGCCAACAGCTGCATTGTCTCATTGCCTAACCTTGCGCAAGTGACCAGGGAGCCTGGGAGAGGCAGATGACCCTGGTCTATCATTAGAGCTGCACTTCATGGTAAGGCTGCTTGAAAATGTTGCTGACCCACAGACAGTTAATTCTCTGCACATCAAAGAGAGCTACAGGGGTGAGAGTATTTTGTCTAGATATTCCAGCCCAGTTTTGTGCCTGTTAGAGTGAACTTGTAACAGAGACACATATTCCTATAGCTTCTTGGTGCCTGGGATCTCTGGGTATCCATCCTCCTTCCAGCCTCAAGTCACAGGTCATAGATGGTGATGTAGGCTATAGATGCATCCCAAATGCAGGCCTGCCTAGTTCTTGACAAATCTCTGTGGGATCTCACCCTGGACATCTAAGCTTCCCCACGCTCTAGTAGAGATGGGGCAGAGAAGCTTCCAGGAATGGAGGAAAGTCTCCTTTCAGTTTCCCACTACCCACTTGCCCCACACCTCCTCTCAGACACAGCAGTAATCCTAAGAAACAGCAGTTTTGCCTCCACATCCTCCAACATGCGAAGTCCTCTGCTCACAGAGTAAGCTGATGAACTTGGAACCCAGAAATGGCAATTCCATGTAAAGTAAGCTGCTTACTTATAGGCTTTGGTATTTATACTGCCATGTTGCCTATCTATCATGGCAGTTAAAATATGCCCTGTTGGCTGATTATTCTAGAGTATCATATTTGGTCTAGTGTTAGTGAGACAGTGGCATAAAATATTCATCCCATGTGAATGAAAAAATCATAGTCTTTCTTGGTCAAACTTACTACAATGTTTATTTACTAATGTCAAACACTAAAGTGCTGGCTTTCTCCTGAAACATACTCTTCAGTCTGTGTATACAGTACTGTTTTATTTTACATGCCTTGAAACCAGAGTGTGTTGTGTTATTCTACTTTTTGATAGTCTGTAGAGGTAAAGTGAGAGTAAATAATTGGTTTCAATGTGTTAGTATAGTCTCAGAGAGCTCAGTCTTTCTCTTATGAATTGAAAGGTCAAAATCAGAACTACAGATCCAGAGTTTTTTACGCTCTAGACATGTAATTGGTAAGAACTCAAAACATCTGTCTCTTGCTTGGGCAAATAAAAGCTACTTTTGGAAAATGTATTTATCCATGTCTGTATCAAACAGTGATTTGCCAAACCAAACCTCAGCAGGTTTTCAAGTTCACATGATGAGCTGGTGAAATCTGTGATCCTTCTATTGATTGCATGCAGCCACAGAGACTTGGAAACACTTGATATTTGTATATGTTGCCTTACCATTGTCCTTCTATTTGCCCCGCTAAGTCAGGGAGGACTGCACTGAGCAATGTGTTACCCTGCAGCTTGCTATGGTGGGATCAGATTCAGCAGTTTTTCAGATTGCATTACTGGTGTTTCTCCCTTTTTAGTGCCTTGATAGCTGTCTCACTTTAGGAAATATTTTGCAGGTGTCCTTGAGAGCCAAGATCCTCTTTGCAAAAAAAAATCTGGGCATAGGTGTATAAATCTGACAAAACTGTCTCTTTGAACTCAGTGGATGCTGATTTACTGTCACTTTCTTACCTATAACAGCTTTAAAAGACAAAGGTAAAAAAGACTAACTGTTTGATATTAATCATTAAACAGAATGAAATATTTTAAAAATTATACCACTACAAAATCATGAACATTTTTGTCAAACAAATGTTAAATTTGAAGAACTACTGGCATTGATGGTTTACACTCAATACACCTCCCAATCTCCTGTAATAAAAAACCAAAAACCCAAGAAAATCAAACAGAATGAAAGCAGCAAGTCAAGTAATCTCGAGTTCCTCCAGCTGAGGAACAGGGATGCAAAAACTTTCAGGCTTGTTATAAATAATCATACCAAGGGTTCTTCAGCCTATTATTTCTTTTTTTTCCAGCAAGTACAGAATTTCCAAACAAGTATCCAGATACTGAGATTCACATAAGTAGTACAAATTTCCTGCTACCTACTCATAGGCATTAAAAATAAAACCAGACAATTTCTCTGCAGGCGGCAAATGAACTAATTTATTTTTGTACATTCCTGCTAAAATACACATTGTAAATATTTATTTTAAAATATTATTACTTTGTATTTTTTCATTTGACCCTCCTGCTCCTATCAGTGTTTATGTAAAGGCATTTCCTCTGAAAAAAAACTAAGAGTTTTTCTCTCCCGTCAGAGTTCTTTCTACAATATTTTATAATAAAAGACATGGCACCTATACAAGCTCACTTCAAACTACCTAGAAACATTTGGAATGATTTCTGTCTTTAACAGTGCTGAGGTGCCTGGTTTGGCAGAGAAAATCCAACATGAGAGAAAGAATTATTTTTAAAAATTTAAAATAAAAATGGTTTTGTACTTTGGGGAACTAAAGAAAGCAGAGCTGTTCATTCTGATATGTCTCCTTTATAAAACCCCTTAAATGGATGACATGTTTTACAGAAAAGTTGGTCTGATCATAAAGTGGCCAAATCTGCAGGAATATTTTCATAATACAATTAAAATAGCTAGTTTGGAAGAATACAGAGCTTTCTCTGACCTAAAATTAAACTGGGCCACATCCAAGAATTTTTATTTTTCACTTCTGCATTTGCCAAAGCAATACCAACAGGACACTTCTAATCCTTCTTGTTGAGCTTTTTCTGACTCTTGGAAGTGCCCCTATTCCAGTCCTGCAAGAAAAGAAGCAATTAATCTGTATTTAATAATAATAATCCTTTCCACGGATAGTTCCCAGGATAGCCAATGCTGTTGTTCAGTGGTATGGGGAATGAAATTACCAGAGGCACTTTCTGGGTAAATCACAGCATATCCTGACTCCCACATGGGCTCTCCTTTACACAGAGACCCTTCAATATCAGCATAGCAGAAAGATTACCTGGTAATGGTAATGCACTTTTGCACGTCCTTGAGGGCTTCCCAGCATTTTGATTTCTTCTTGATATTACTTCAGACCTGTAAAGCACCTCTCATCCACATTGCCTACCTGTGTGAAGACCCTCTAAATGAAATCACAAGCCACAGGAAGGGAGACCACTGCTGTCATAGTGTGGGGGTTTTGAGACTTGTGCCATGATGGCAACACAATTTGTTTTTCTTAATTCTCTTCACCTTTGAAAACTGACCAACCAAACTAAACACTGTGCTGGGATCTTCATGTGTTGAGTACAGCTGATGAGCCCCTTGTCTTGCATCCCCCAGCCATGCCTCCCCACAGCCATGTTTGCTCAGCAGCTGTCTGTATACAATGGGGCTTGGGGGCTGCCCTTTAAAAGCCAAGTCCTTCATTTCCAGAGCTCTGGACAGGACATTTGCAGCCTGCATTTTCCTCTGGCTTCAAAAGCCCTGTCATGCTCCATGCACATATCTGTGGCATACAAATCAAAGCCTGACTGCTGAGCCTGACTACCTCCCCAACTTTCATGTCGTAGTATTGCTTACCAATATTTCCCCTGTCGGTGAAATGTCTACCTGTGAGGGAAGGGGGAAATTCTCACCTTCCTATCTGAATTGTAACCAAACAGACCCCCTTTCAAAATAGATTTCTTCAGACTAAAAAGCTCTGTGCATTTCAGCTGATTAATCATATCAGAAAACATCATGCAGTGTCCCCTAGAGTATAATCTCAAATACATGTTGCCAGAATTGTTTCTTGTGAGCAGAAGAAGCTGTCAGACAAGGGAACCTTCAGTTAGAAGGTTAAGAACAACAACATTAAAAAATTTTACCTGTAAAAAAAATTCTTCCTGTGTCATGTTCAAAATAAAGTACACAAATTCTACTGTAAATAAGGACAATGATATGTAAGAAACTTAAGTTACAAGCCAGGCTTACATAAATTTTGTAGCATGATAAAAGGACATAAATCAGTGGCATGGAGAGTTCAAGACAGTACGATTTTTAAGAGTGCTAGGAGTGAAAAAACCTCAGCAACAGAGGAATTCCAGACCCAGAAAAAAATTCAATTACTGTTGTTGCAGCAGATGTTTTGTTAGAGTTTGGAGTTTTGTACCACTCTTCCTTCCCTGTTGGTTATCTCCAGTTGTATTTCTCCCCATACTTTGTAACGGTTTCATCCTTATTTGTAATCACCCCTCCCCATCAATCAATGTATCCCCTACCTTATTTCTACCTCCTTCCCTGTCCCTCCTCCATTAGGTGTCAATGCTTTGTTATTCCTTCCCCTCTCCCTGTCAATCTGCCCTGGTCCCTGCCCCTTCTTCCAGAGAGTTCAATGTCAATCTTCCCCAGTCTCCACCCCATCTCTCCTCCCCTCTGGACATCTCCTAAACTCGACCTCTCAGTGGATGGCTCCCTTGTCCATTAGCCTGTGCTCCACCGTGCTGGTGTTTCATTTGTGGCGAGTTTGTAACCCCTGCCTATTGCACCTCCCACAACTTCTGTTGATTGGTTCCCTGATTATATCCTCCCCCTGGGTTGTCCCTCTTTATAATTGGATGTTCATATTAGTTACTGGTTTTTCAGATCCTGCTTCCCTTTGTTAGTAAGCCTTTCGAACTGCAGCCTGCAAGCCTCCCCTTCCCTCTCTGCCCAGCCGCCGATGCACTGGTAGCCGTAGAGCGGAGCTCTAAAGCCAGAACCAGGGTACAGGTTACTGCCCTGGTCTGGCCACTCAGTGCAAGCCGGAGCAAACCTGAGCTAGCCCAACTGACTCCGGCACCGTGTCACCTGTCAGTAAAATATAAATCCCTGAACTGTGCCATAAAACTTCATCATGTAGCTGAGAAAAAGCCAGAGACAAACTTTCTTCCTGTCACAAAGAAATTAAGAAACAAAACAACAACAATAAAAAAATTTCACAAACCTACAGAAAAACTGTCAGGTTAAATGGCTACCAAAACAAACAGTTTTTGAAAGACAAAAACAGGTATGGAAAACTTGCGTCCAAAAACTATATAAGAGGTCTGGATAAAGTGTTCATGTATTGAGATGGCTTAGAGTATGATGAAAATCCCATGAAAATTTAATTTGAAATTCCATTGAAAATTAAATGCTGCAAGAGAGGTCTAATAAAAGGGGTCTCTTGGGTACAAGTCAGAGAAATGTGTGTTGGACTGGGAAAGCAGAGTGGAGCAGTGTTGGGAAGCAGCACCTGTACTGCACCTGGCTGGAGATTCACTGTATCTTGTTAGGAAGAAAACGAAGGCACTGGTGCCTTCCAGCCTCCAGGAGCACTCCATGCAGCTGGCACCAAAGGTGTTGACAGATTTATGCTCCACTTATCAAGGACCAGCCAAACTAAGAAGCATGTAATAAAGTATCACCCTAATTGGAACTGTGTATTTTGCAACAGCTTTTTGCAGAATTAACATTGACAGGACAAATTGTAATGAAGCTTAGAGATATGGCACTGAAATAAAATTTGAGCTAACACAAAATAATGACAAGATCAGATTGCCTCTGAATTTGGATCACTTGGGAAGCTACATGGAAAGAACAATGTTTAGATAAAGACAGTCAGCTCTAAAATTATCCATCCAGGAACAAAATGAGGCAGAGTTCATGGTGAGAGTCTACTCTGGAAGCAGATGTGGAAAAAGATTTGAGCTCATGCTGGCTATGCAAGATAATGGCTTTCCAATTCAACAGTGGTCAACAAGCATGTTCCTTGGATATATTAAATTCAAGGATTTTGAGGAGGATCAGAACAGTCTCTTGTGGTCATGTACAACATGTAACATTCAACACTATTTTATGTCCTTTACAGACATAAAAATCCAAATAAACTTAGAGAATTTGACACAAAATGAATATAGACTCAGCCCTCTAAGAGACTGAAAACATATGGTCCTATCTGCTGAGATTTTTGATTTTGTTTGATTGACAGTGATCTTTCCAGTATAAGACAGCAGAAAGGTGTTTTTGGATAATGCAAAAATAGGTAAAGAATAAAATGTGATAGGAATAGTTGAGCTTCTTATCAGGAAAAAAATCTGTTTTCAACAGTGAAAGTTATTAAATTGGGTTACACACTGAGCACATGGAAGAGATATTTAAAACTAGACAACTAGGTTTATGTAGCAATGAGGCCAGAAGTTAGAAAAAATAAAGGGGAATATGACACTCTCCCTCCTCCACAACTTCTCTGTCATGTGACCTTACAAAATGTCAGTAATATATACTATTCACTAGATATACATATGTATATATAAATATATATATATATATGCCAAGACCTATACTTCCTGTAGGGACAACTGAAAATTTAGGACTTACTATCCAGGCAAGTAGAAACCTGAACAAATTACAACAGAACTGAAAAAGAAGAAATTAAATTACAAAAGTTTATTATGAAAAGAAAATGTAGAAATTACAGCTGCCAAAATGAAGGCAGGAGGACAGAGGAAGAACAGAGGTCAGATAACTTCATGTACCAAGCACATTCAAGATAAGGAAGTGAAATAATACCTGTGGTGATAAGAAGAGTATGTAAACACCACATGAAAACCAAGTTTGCTGACTCTAGACTTCCAGAAAGCACTGGTGTAACCTGCAAATAATGTATGAGGGAAGCAACTGTCAGGCATGAGACTTCAGGGAATAGAGAGAGATAAGCAGATGGAATTTTCCATCTTCTAGGGTAGAGCTTCTTGTCATTCCTGCCACCCCAGAAGCTGCCTGCATGCTCAGCAAAGTTTCCTTCTCAAGGGCTCTCCAGTGGCCTTGCTGAAAAGCTCGAGGCTGCTGGGCCTCAAGCCCAACAAATAGGTTTGCTGTGTCAGGAGTGGAGTCCCTTGGTGTCCAGCAATAAAGCACTGAGCAGCCTGCAGCAAACTGACAGAAGTCTGATCCGCCAGTGCCAGGTGCTTTTAAAGCCTCATGTGCAGGAAGAGTTTTTTCTCACTTAATTCTCCTTGCTCTCCAGAAGACAGTATTTCATTGCCATGCAGACAGTTTTTGAGGCATGAGAACACGGAGAAGCTCTAAAGATTATCACCCATGCTGGGTAAAAGGGGACAAAGCAGGAGGAAGTCTTCTCTGTGAAGCCTGGGAAGAGACCATGGAGCAGACACAGCACAGTGACAGTCATCTTGTATACTGTATATACGGAGTCCACATCAAGATGCAGCCTTACACTATAGAAGTAGACATGTCTGTGTGACATGACCTCTCTAAAGTCCATGGGAAATCTTCTGTGAAGGTCAAGAAATTATTGTGTCATTTCCAAATGCTTTGACTTCTTACTGTCAGAGAATGATGATTGTAGCATAACCATTCCCCTTACCAGTGTTGTCCACAGCCTAAAAATGAAGTGAAACATGAGCCAAGTGGAGGCATCAGCCACTAAACAGTGGAAAAGTTTCCATAAAACCTACTAATTGGGGCTGTGCTGTGTCAAATGGTTCTGTGTTAGGCCACAACAGACATCTCTGAATCATCATTTTTCTTAATGGTTTCTGATGTAGCTTTTCTACATCTCCTGCAAAATTACATATACTTCACAATTTTTTCCAAATCTTAATACCTTCAGTTCAGAGAACAAAACTTAGCTGCTCTGCTGATAAAGCAAACTGAAAGATGTAAACCTCCCTTAAAGGCAGAGAACTTGGGCCAATCTCTGTTGTCAAAGTGTTGACCATTGTCCAGCTATGTAAGCATTCCCAAAAACAATGTCAAAAGCAAAATGTTTAAAAGCATTTAGTTCTCTTTGAAGGCAATAGTCAATCTTCTAATCCTACAGATCTCAAAGATTCACTCTGTAATATTTCTAGTCTTCTTATTTACAGATTATATGGAAAGAAAAGACTTACAGAACATAATGTATATATTTTTTGCAATTAACAACTCCCCATCAGCATTAAATGGTCCGAACAGGTCAAATTTAGTCCACAATCTCTTTCATAAAAAACTCAGTACTCTCAAGTCTGCATTTCAAACAGTGAAGTGACACATATCTTTGCAGAGAAAGAACTGAATATTACTTATCATGGATGATCAGTCCAGAAGGAATATAAAAGCAAATTTTTTTCCATATTGACCCTGTGTCATTTCCATTTCCAAATGACCCTGTGTTATTTATGTTATTTATTTTACTCCCTGTGCAACACACAAAAAGTAAGAACTTTTTTTTTAGTTAAAAATATGAAGTAATTACAAATACCTTTTGTGATATTAAGTAATTCTAGCATATCTTGCAGGATGAACCACTGAACTTCAAACAAAAAAATATGAGTTTGTCGATGCAATTATAAAAGTAACTGAAGAATATAAATAGCCAGTGAAAGACAAAATGAGCATGCTTGAAATGGCAGGTTTTGCAGGGCATCTCTTAACTCCACAAGAATGTTCAGAGCCGCTACAGACTAACTGCAAAATGGACAAAAGATGGCTGACAACATTTAATATTTTCTAGTTTTCACAACTAAATAAAATCCATACAAAATGCAAAGCAGCACACAGAAACAGCGAAATAGAGAAATACAGAGAAATACTAAAGAAAAGTAAAGGAATATCAAATGGGGTACTGGAACTTTAAAGAAAAGAGAAACCTAATAAGAGAAAGGAAAAATAGTTGTCCCAATGCTATCTGAGCCAGCTAATAATGAAGAAGGAAATACGAACACTGGTCTGGAACAGGAAATTTCAGAAAAGAAAAAATATGAAGTGCCTCAAAAATGTATCAGTCTCAAAATAAAAAAAAAATTTAAAAAATTAAACTAATGAGCTCAGAATGCTGAACAAGCCTGAAACAAGTCATGGGACCAAACAATAACAAAATTCTCCCCACTATAGTAAATTTACCATTTGTATCAAGAGTCTTACATCAAACAGTATGGGTCTCTCTAGACCATAGGCCTCTTCCTACAGATTTCATGAAAGAATGCCTTCCTTCTCAAGACATAGGTTCAGTGTCTTGAACTAAAGTAGAAGTACCATTCATGCAAGTCAAACAGCTGTTTATCATTGAGTTTTAACAGAAGAGAAGGCTGAACAAAGACCAAAGCCATAGCAAAATTACTCAATTGTTTTTTGGAAAACTGAAGAATAATTCATACCACAGTTTCTATATCTCTTAGATTATTTTCAAGACAGGAAGGAGAAAAACAAAATTCCAGCTAAAGAATTTTATTCACAAAATAACAAAAAATACCCACAGATTATAAAGAGACATCAGAGTTATATGGCACTAACATCCCTGCAAATTACACTGTATTAACTTGATTTCTACACACAGAAAAAAATCATTTAGCTGATTGATCTTTTTCACTGGGCAAGAAATTAATTTCAATGACTACTAATTAATTTTAAAGGGTCTTATTGTTTAAATTTGTTTTTTGGAACACAGGAAATACTTCACTGAAAACAAAAATAAACCTGTTTCTCTTTTACTTGAAATCCTCATGGATGAGAAGGAGAAGCAGACAATATGTAATGCCTGTTAAGATTTCAGCAGAAAGGATAAGAACTTGAAAGTCATCACTCTCACAAGAGGTGAAGTAGAGAGGCCTGAAGACTTGAAGATTTCAGGGAAGAAAAAGATGGATAAAAGAAGGCAGCTGCCTCTACCATAAAGACTCTCAGTATAACATCATGTCTATTAATACAGTTGTGCTATGGGGAATAGGTCTTCGTAAAAAATACGAGTCTTTTATTAATCAATTCAGTGGCAAAAGCAGCCTTATTACAGACCTTCTTCTCTAGGCTACAATCCCAGAATAATTCCAGGGAGAAAGTACGAAAGAGAAGGAGTGTTACCCCCAGAGCTCTAGGAAGCATCTCAGGGAACCAGAGGATTTTATTTTAAAGCCATGTTCAGTAAAGCCAGATGTTCCAAAACAGACGCATAAAGGCCATATCTGAGGACCAAAATATATAGCCTGGTTTTTGATAAGGCTGAGAGTCCTCTGGTAGGAATTTTAAAAGTAGACATACTAGCTGTTTAGCCCTTCAGAAGTTTGATCAGTGTTGGATATTCAGCTGACCCTACAAGCTGACAATAGTTGGTATTCTGTTTTATAATAATGATTGTTCTTGTTTCTATACCACAATTCCAAAATAGCCAGGTTGGGTTAACTCCAAATGCACAAGTACAGTTTGAAGCTTGCACTAGAACCTGCTATTTATGCTTGGAAGTGCTCTGTGAACAGCCAAAAAATAGGACAATGGCAAAAATGCCTCAAATTGCAAACACCATGGCCAACAGCACTGCAAGTACATTGGGGAAGTTGGTTGCATTGAGCTTGACTGGGGATGTATCACTCTTGAGTAAATTACACATATTTGCAGTGGCATTCCCAGGTACAGAATGGGAATTGAATAGCCCACTTCTGTGACAGTGAGGCAGACATGAACAGTCTGTTCAGAATTATTGCCTTTTGTTCTCCCAGGCTGTGTCAGGAACAGCTTGAGAAGAATCCTAGTTGGAGCAGGCCAAATCCATGTCAATAAAGGCTTTAAAACCTCTGACTACAAAACAACACCCCAGTAGCTGATGCTCCAGCTAAATTCTATTAGCATAGCTACAACTAGGAGTAATTCTATACTGCTCTTTGGGCGGGCAATTTAGTAACAAGTTGTACATGGGCACGAAAGTACATATAGGCTCTAAAGGCAGTCTATGACTCAGGAACAGTAATAGAAGTCCATTATTTGGAATCATTTTGGAAATGTGCATATAGGCTCTAAAGGCAGTCTATGACTCAGGAATAGTAATGGAAGTCCATTTGGAATCAGCTAGAATGGCAACCCCTGTCCAACTTCATCAGCAGTATGAGAAATCTGCTTTAGACACTTCAGTCATCTCCCCGCACTGAAAATTCAGGACCTTCTCTCTCTCTTTTAGCCTTATCCCTAATGATTCTTCTTAATATTTTTGTTAAAAAGAAGTCTAGTGTTATAGCCAAGCCAAAGATTCTCCAGAAGGAAATCTCTTTTGATGACACCCTGTGGCACAAAATCATGCTGAACATATTCACATCAATCACAGTATGAAGACATCATTGAAACTAGAAATAAAATGTGATCAATGAAATGTTTCCTTTTCCTGCTGATAAAAAACCTGTGTTACACGGGAGCAAGAAAACAGAGAGCAGTAGTAATTAAAAATATAAAGGATTCAAACTTGTGCAAATGGGCTTTGACTGGAAAATCCTAGTTTCATACTGAAAAATGTCTCCTGCACTGAGCTGACAAGCTAAAGTCCAGGCTAAATAGTGTCTGGACAGAAGTAAAGCATCTTTTATGATGCTCCATCTGCCTAAAACTAAAAACAGCACTCTCAGCTGTGAATATTATGGAAACTACCCTGAGCACAAACTATTAATGGCATGCCTGAAAGGCAGAGAGAGATCTCAGATGATGTCTCATTTATTATTTGTTAGTCAGCTTCTAGGGAAAGGTTTGGAACCCCCCAGAGTTCCCATAGCTCTCTATGGATATTCCTCAGGAGAATGAATAGTACACATGGCACCACTTTTTCCTACCCAGGTTCTTTGCTTCTAAAACATGTGGTTTACTTTTTTCAAAGTCAGATAAGAGACTTGTTTAAGATAGAGCATGGATCAAGAGATGGATCAAGCAGACCTGTAAAAATGACTCTATGGACACTTTAAAATACTAATCTAAGTTAAAAAGAGAGAAATAACTCTCACAAATACATTTATTTTGCCTGAACTTTGTAAATAACATCCTAGCCCTGTTGTTTTTTGAGTATACATACACAAGCACAAACATACCTAATACTGTCAGCACAGCCATGTCATCACAGTTGTGAGAGGAGCCATATAAAGTCTATTCTATCTCAATATTTATCAGCATTTACATTGTCATGTAATTTCAAATTATTTAGTTTTTTGTTATATTAATAAATAAAGAAGGCAGAAAGAGCACAACAGACTCTCCAGCAGTCTGCTTGGTGCCAGTACAGGAGAAACTATTCTTGAGTTGTTGAAAAAAAATCTGTGGCCCAGCCATTGCTGGAGATTCCAATTTTTTAGTCCAATGCCAAAGGCTTTCAAAACTTTAAATATATTCTAAGAGTTTTTGTCAAACATTTGCAGTGAAAGAGGCTTGCTTTGTACTACACAGCTTCCTGCACCAAAAAAAAAAATTATATATAAAACCTTAGCTGCTTCATATACAGAGGGAGCCAGCTTGACTAAGTCAGCTGCTTGACATTTCCAGAATCTGAAGGATATCCTTGTGTGCCCATTGAGTCGGGCAATGATATTCAGTGGTGATTGTAAAAGCAGACTGAAAAACAGGCAAAGATAATCTGAATTTGAAAATGATCTCTTGTTTCATACCTACTTCAGTGAAGAGTCTTGAAATATAAGGGAGCAAAAGAAGCCTTAGGTTATAATCACTACTATTGAAGCCAGACATCTTGAGTCTTTCTGCCTGCTCTTTCTAATACCTTTTATCTGCTTAAGCAGTTACTTAATTGCCTGCCTAAAAGACCAGTTTGAACATGGCCGCTAGAGTCTGGCCCCACATATAATGAAAAAGAAAGGTGCTTTTCTAGGAAATAAATAAATGTTTTGAACATCAGAATTGGTAAAACCTACAGAAAAATCCTCTATTATATTTGGCATGCTACAGCTGTATCCTGGATCCAGAGATGCCTAAAGAATGCCTGAAAGAGATGAGATTTAAAAAATGGCGAGGAGGATAAGGGCAATGATTACTTAATTTGGTACCCTTTTCCCATAAGCTGACCTCCCCTGCATGATGGAGATGATGCAGGGGCCATACTGGAATGTAGAAAGGACCATCTGTTTTGTGATACGTATGCCTCTTATTAAAAAATCTTCTCTTCTCTGAAAGTGTCAAATTATTCATCATACAGGCAAGAGCTGATGAAGGAATAATCTTGTATTCACTCAGATGTGTAAGATCTTCTGAGTGAAGAAACAGTATTCAAAATCTATATCTTAAATTGTCCTCAATTTGGCTTGCATTCTTGACTTCAGTATTTATACACATACAAACAAAAGACACACATATGCCTTAGTAAGCACCTCAAGAGTAAATTACTATATTCACAACTCCACAAGGTCTTTGCTCTGCTTGATCTAGTAAAATAATTTGCTTTGGATCCTCATCTATGCAGAATCCAGAGATAAATGCTGTACCGTCATCTCTGTCACCAAGGCACAGCTGTCTCTTGAGGGATTCAACTTCAATGTAATATCACCTGAAAAAATGCATCTATACGCCCACTGTTGGTATAAGCATATCATTTGACCTTTCCTGTTCAGAATGTAGCATTTTATATATGAATCATTTTAGCAAACAGGTGATCAATGGGTTAGCATAGGTATTAATTTACTCATCTTTTAGACTTTTGTCCCTTGAGCTAGAAATTAGCAAATGCCTATGTCCTTAACATTTTTATCTCTGACAAAGTCAAGTAATTAAAATACTTTTTATTATTTTTGTCAATATAAAACATTTCCTTAGAACTCCAAATGGACATGGTACATCACAGTCCTAGAAAGACATGTTCTTGGCTCAGGGAGAGTTGAAAACTGAAGTCATGTATCACATACACACGACACATTACCAGCCAGTACTGGATGACTTCTCAGAGCACTCCAGAAACACTGGTTAGCACTTCTCCAGTTACTTCTTTAAATATTTGTCAGGCAACAGCAAGACTTAATTCAAGACCTGGAAACTACATTCTTCTCTGCAGCAGTATTTTCCAGTATCTGTAGCTTTCAGTCACCAGAACGAAGTCACACATCCTCTGGTCATGAAATAATAGTTTCAGGATCACGTGAGTACACCCTATACCACTGCACTGGAGCATCCATCTCAGTCTTAGCACTCCTTTAGATGTTAAGATTTTTCTCAGTTCTACCCTTTTGGTACAAGAAAACAAACTGTAAGATGAAAAAGAAACAATTGGGCTATTCCTTTCTTATTTATCTTGAGAATCTAAGTTTTTGGTTTTGACTGAGGACAGATTATTCAGACTATGAAATAGCTGCCAAATGTATAATGAATGGCATTTAGCTGGCAAAGAGTGTATTACTGCCAAATGCCTACACACTAGGCATATTGTATTTGTACCATCTGGGAGAGTAAACAGTGACAGGAAATAACCACAAAGAGGTGTTAATGTTAGCCCCTCAAGGGACATTAATGAAGTATGGCATTGAAAGAGCCCACACACAAGTCCTGGCAAGTGGAGAAGGTGGGATTCCAGGAGTGTAAGAGTGTATTAATTTGACACAAAAAAAATCTATTCTTGATTGCATCTCCTCTGCCATATCCTTTTCCCTCTTGCCATACCACATCCTTCAGCTGATCTCCTTTTGAATACTCCTTCCTTTCCCCTTTTAGGCAATAAGCTCTATCCTTACCCCAGCCAGCCAAGACAAACACAGTCCTGAATGACTCATCTTTTTCAGGAAGCCTATCAGGCTATAAAGACAACTCCATGCTTTCATACATTCTTCGGAAAAGGAATTCCCCTCTAGACATGTTCAAAGACATTTCCACCTTCACTAAAATAAAAGGCCTCTGGCTTCTATAAAGCCACAGTGATCCATATCACACTACATCAGTGTTGCCCCAGTGTATCTCCAATCCCAGAAGAGACCTGAGGAAAGGCTGCTTGACAGTGACGCTGCCCACTTGTATAGTACTGTCACACAAATATGGAATAAAGCAGGTCCAGATTACAACATGGAAATTAAATGGGTACTGTGAATACTACACACGACTAGTCACATCCTTTTGAAAATATCAAAGCAGAATATATGGAGTTTGTCTTCATATACCTTCATATATTACAGTTACATTTGTCTTCACAGAAGGGTACTAGATTCTCAAAGCAAAGGGTAATACTTACACAAAGTCATTTTAAAACAAAACAAAACAAAAAAGACCAAACATAACAACAATAAAAACCCAAACCAAAACAAAAAAACCACCATTTTGGGATAAAGTATATAGGAAAACAGACTAATCTTGAGCTACTTCCTTACTCTCTGTCTCATCCTATGAAAAACCACACATTTTCCCAAAAGGACCCTGTTTTCAGATAAATGTCACCTGGCTAATATGT
Organism: Anthoscopus minutus; assembly: GCA_013399455.1. Lineage (NCBI taxonomy): Eukaryota > Metazoa > Chordata > Aves > Passeriformes > Paridae > Anthoscopus > Anthoscopus minutus. The sequence goes on along the minus strand of VWYI01042521.1, from coordinate 18,807 downwards.
AGTGTTAATAATGCCTCACAAGAGTCTGAGAGGCAGAAAAGACACACAATGAAGAAGGGGCCATGGAACCCTTTTCTTTAGGAGGCAGACCCTAAACCATGAGTTTCACACTGCAAAACTTCGTATTCTCTCTAATTCAGGCTATTAGTATTACAAAGAATACTGGTGGACATGTGAATTTAGCCATTCACTAATAACGAAGCCTAACTGCTGAATAGATTAAATGTTTCCAAAGATACTCTCATTGATTCTGGCTAGTGTTTAAGAGTAGGGAAGGAGACTATTTCAAAGGCCAGAAAATAGTACCCATTCTTTACTTCTTTGTTAAAAGCATACATGAAACACAGTCATAGATACACTTACCAATTCAAGAGTTGACCACAAAACCAGGATGTGTAACTACTACTGGCAGAGAATTGCTGTCTCTGATTAACTCTGCTTGGCTATGTACAATACTCCTCATTTGCAGTCCTTGGATTTTGCACCAGTATGTGTCAGAGCACCACAGGATCAGAGATGCAGCCATGCCAAATTCCATTTCAAGAGAAAAGAAAGTAAAAACAGTTGGAGAGTTGGCTTATTCAGGAGAGTCAATGGACCTATGCCTGCAAAGATCACAGCACCAAACTTCCAGGAACTGGCCAATGCCTGATGCCTTCTTGTTACTTGTAGCTAAACACATGCATACTTTTTTATGCTGGTCATTTTCTAGTACTTAAAAAAATTAAGCCTGTGCCTTTCTATAAAATTGCAGCTTACCAGTTCTTTGTTAATTATAACCAGTGGGGAAAGGAAACAAAATGGAACTTAAAGGAAACATTTAAAGGGGGAAATCTGTTTATATCACACTACTCCCCCAGTTCTGACACCTGGTTTATTTCTACTTCAAATAATGTAAGTATTTTTGTTTTCCTCAGTTAATCCCACAACCCCTTCTCCATCTATGAAGTTACATTAAACTAAGGAAAATAAAATACTCTGCAATATACAATCTTCAGATAGAAGCTAAGAATACTAAGGTTGTTGAAACTTGGCCCCTTTGTGCAGATCCTACTCTGCTGTTTTTTAAGCATGTGAGTATAGTCTGTTTTTCCAAACAGCCTCTGCAAAATTCTGGGTAGAGAGCAGACAGTTTGGGAATGCAGGAAGGCTATCCTGCAATAAGGCTGCTGTCTCCAGAATCCCCGAATTATTTGTTGTAGGATCTGGAAGACTCATAGAAAATAAAGCAAGTGAAGGGATGACTGCAGATCACAAATCTGTGAGAGTGGAGTGCTTAACTTTGGAGCATTAAATTTCTTGTAATGTTAGCAACTTTGCTCTTTTGCTGCACAAATAGAAATTCCAGACCATATGGATTCTTGTTTGGGGCTAAAAGAGCCCTTGTTTATGCACGTAAGTTGTTGACCTTTAACTAGATAAGCCGACGAAGGAAAATATGGAACATATTTTGCCTGTGTATTTTAAAGTAATTTTCTGGCCATGGAGTATAGATTAGAAATTCCACATTCAACTCCCAAATTCTGGCAGAAAGCATTTTCTACCTGAGAGAATGGTTCTTTAACAAAGTCCTTATGCTGCTTTGCCCTGAAAGTGATGAGAGCTATCCTGACTATCTGTTCTAGCATCTCATCTGGAAGCAGCCCTCTACACAACGAGTGAGGGTAAGAACTGAAAAATGCTCATCTTGGAACTAAGTATGTTCTTGCTGTTCTGTGGGTCTCGTACTGGTATATAGCATGGGCAACTGGAAAGGTGTGACAGATGGTACAGAAATCCCAGTCCAAGCTGAGATCTCCAGGCAAAATTTAGCTCAGGGCTCCAAAAAAGATTTTATTGAGCAACCACAAATCAAGTTTTTTCAAAGGTACAACCTGACCCAATCAAGGCTAGAGAAAGCACCATCTGGCAAAAGAGCAATCTGCCAGCCACATCAATAACTTTTCTACAAAGCACACAGGTCTTCTCAATAACAAAAAAGAATGTTTATTCTCCTCTACATATTCCCAGAAAAGGCAGAACTACTTGAGCTTAAACTTTAGATACATATCAGACCAAACCAGATACATAACAGAATATTTCCCCTCCTCAAGATGCAAACTTTCTGGCAACTGAAAACAGCATCTCAGAGAACAGTGGCAGTCATATTGGAAGCATGAGGTAGCTGAAGAAACTACCATTTCAAATAAAAGTTTTTCACAACTTGCCACTGGCAAGATTTCTGTATTTTGATGATATTTGTGATACACGATTTAGAATATATAAGCAAAACAGTGAAGATTACTGAAGTGTATCTCAAAATATGTTTAAGCAAAGAAAAAATGAGAGTCAGCTTTTATGAAATTAGACCTTGTATATACTGATGCAGAGATAAGAAATCACCAGACTCATGGTCCACATTAATCAAATGTTTCATTGACAGTGTGTTGATCAGGGTTTTGCAACATTCTCTGTGCAGCCTTCATACATAATAGTCTTTCACACAGACACAAAATAAGCATTTTGCCTGTAAAGAAATACAGACTCTGTGCACAGAATTTGCTCCAAATTTCTCATATAAGGGTTAACTCTGTCCTCTAATCTTCTTGTTTCAACTTGCATAGATTTTTAAGCCACAATTAATTTTTTGATAAAATATATCAAGTGTCCCTTAGAATACATCCACACAAATATCTTGTAAATATTTTAAGCCAGCTGGGAGAGCATTGATTAAAAACCAGGTCAGAGTGATTCTCATAAATCCGGCCACATCAACTGAAATATCAAACCCAAACTCTCTGAAATTTTCTTAACAATTCTGACAAAAAGGTCAGGACTTACACTGGTATTGTGTAATTAGGGGAGACTGAAGCCAGGCTAAGCAGTGATACCCAAGAAAAATCAAGACATACTGTTCTGTGAAGCAGCAGTTACTTTCCTCCTGAAATTAACACTCAAGGAGTCAAAGCAGACAGAAAAGAGAATGCAGGAAAGGGTAGAAAGACCTGTGAGGACTGATTTATCTGACAAGATAAAAAGAACTTGATTGTTGTGAATTTGCAGCTGGTAAGTCATTGAGGTAAAGGTAGCCCAATTCTCCACAATAACCAATACAGCAGTAAATTTTAAAGGAGCAAGAGTAATTTATTAGTGTTGTACAGAATAGTACAAGCAAGATTTACTGGTAATTTTCTCAGAAAGGCCAGGAGTTTATGGGAATCAGAACCAAAATATTCTTTTCTTCTCAGAGAGTTAAATTGTCATAGCAGAATTTAGACAAGAGCAGGTGGTGGCATAATGTAGAGAAATCTGACCCAGGACTGGGTTTCTGCACAATCAAGAATTAGAGAACATCAGTAACTATCACACATGTCAGCTGGTGAGCCAAGAGGGTTATCCTGGCTCGTACAGTTGGCTCTCCTGTATGCAGAGACTCACACTGATGGAAGCCTTTCCAGACAGCAGAATCCACAGCTAAAACCCTACACTGAAGACAAAAGATGTGACAAGGACAGACAGTCTTCTCCCATCCTGCAGTGAGCCAAAGAACACTAGCTTTGACTTATAAACAACAATAGCATGACATGAACCTGGCTGAAAACACAAAAACTAATCTGGATACATGGAATTGCAATTAGAACACAACCCTTTTTATTCAGAAAGGCTGAATGCCTGGAAAATAAATGTATTTTGTTTAAATTCTGTCCTTAGCTACAATGCCACCTGGACAAAAGTTTAGCTAAATTTAACAGTCTAAAGAAACATCTATATTCTGCTGCAGTACACCCAGAATATGCCAACAGCACCACTCTGTGGATTAACGGTGAATGTTCTGTAAACTCACAAGTTGCCTTTCCAAGCCTTAGATCACGCTAAAGAAAAATACAAATACATTTTTATATATATGTAACTGTTGCAGTGGTATAAACCTGGCATTACTAGAATTTAATGAAGTACCTTATTTTACAGCAGTGTAATTGAGAATATAAACTGGCTTGCTCAGGTCATGTATGAGGCATGTCTTCTATTAATTTCCCATAATTTCTCTGAGTATCAGTGAGAGAGGCTGCATGTGCTGAATTTGTAATAGATGCCTTACACTGTACCAAAATGAGAACTTGACTCAGAATCTCATCCTAGATTTACACCTGAAGCTTCTTATTTATGGTAGCTGCAGCAGAATCCATGAAAGGCAGATCAAAATATGGTAGGAAATTAATAACCTTAAATACTTATGCCAATCTTCAACTGAATTCCCTGGGTCTGCAAAATAGCAGGCTAAAAGGAGCTTTGTTTCCAGGTCTGGGAAGAAAACAGGGCTGAGACTGGGGATGAACTGGTGGGTGACCCATAGAGCTCCATCTTGGGTCCTGTGTCCTTCAACATCTTGGACAAAGGACTGGAAGGGATACTAAGTTCACAGATGATACAAAACTGGGAGGAAATATTGACTCCCTTGAGGGCAAGGAGGCCCTGCAGAGAGACCTCCACAAAACTTGGGAAATTACCAACCATACCAAGTTCAGCAGGGGAAAGTGCTGGATTCTGCATCAGACATGGGGCAACCCTGGACAGACTGGGGAACAAGGTGCTAGGAAGCAGTGCCATGGAAATGGACCTGGGGGTCCTGGTCAGTGACAAGTGGAACATGAGCCAGCAGTGCCCTGGCAGCCAGGAGGGACAACCCTGTCCTGGGGGGCATCAGGCACAGCATGGCCAGCTGGGCAAGGGAGGGGATTGTTCTGCTCTGCTCTGAGCTGGGGCAGCCTCAGCTCCAGTGCTGGGTGCAGTTTGGAGTGCTACTATATGAGAAAGACATTTAAGGTAATTATTAATTCAAGGTAAAGAGCCTTAAGGGGAAGCCAGAGAAGGAGTGGGTGTGATCACTTGGTCTGTTCAGCCCGGAGGAGACAGGGAAGACCTTACTGCAGTTACAACTTCATGGTGAGGGGAAGAAGAGGGGCAGGCATTGATCTGTGGTGCTCAGTGACAGGACCTGAGAGAATAGCCTGATGTTGTATCAGGGGAGGTTTAGGCTGCATATCAGAGAATATATCTGGATACCCAGAGGGTGGCCAGGCACTGGAACAGGATCCTCAGGGAAGTGGTCACAGCATTCAGTGTTCTCAGGCAAATGGTATGACGCCTGGGGTTGGTCCTGTCCAAGGCCTGTTGTATTCAATGATCCTTGTGGGTCCATTCCAGTTTATTCTGTGGTTCTGTGAACATAAGCAACTATAAAATTTTCTGTTGAGACTGACTGTCTCTCACATTGGACACTTCAGCCTGACAGCCAGCTGTCTAGACTCTATAAGATAGAGTTGAACAGCTGTCAACAAGTAATTCCACCTGATGGAGCTCAGTGGGACATAAGAAATATTTCCTTCTTCCCCATCTCTAGCTAAAGCATCTTTAAGTAGTGAGTCCATCAGAAATTAGTTCAGGGCTGTGTGCTGTCTTGATGCCATCTCTGTGCATCTCATGGTGCATTTTGCAGCAAAAAAAAGGGGTGACTACAGTTGGACAGTTATGCTTTTGCAAACAAATCTTACCACCTGAGCCATGCATAACCTGGCTTCACAGAATGATGAATATGCTGAGTTGGAAAGGACCCACAATAAGCATTGAATTAACCCATGGCCCTGCACAGCACCATCCCCAAGATGTCACACCGTGTGCCTGAGATTATTGCCCAAATGCTTCTTGAACTCTGTCAGCTGGTGCCGTGACCACTGCCCTGGGGAGCTGTTCCAGTGCCCAACCACCCTCTAGGTGAAAAGTCCTTTCCTAATATCCAACCTAACAGGCCTGACATAGCCTTAGGCCTTTCCCTCAGGTCCTGTCACCACTCATCAGTCAGGCCTGAGCACCCTGAGAAACGAGTGCAAAAATAATTGCTCTTGAGCATGTCTAAATTCTGGTTGTCTATCAAATGCAGGGTATACTTATGTATCATTTAGGGGGTGATTATCTCCTGAGCTCCCAAAATCACAGGCAAAAATGACAGGAAGGAAAAGCCATTTTACCATTAGATCATACATGACCTATTAGTTTCTGTCTGTGGAAGTCTGAAGAAAACAGGCAAAAACTGCAAAATCAAAAATCAAAACCAAGCCAAACCAACTACAAGAACAAACCAACCACAAAACCAAACCCCACCGGAAAAACCCACCACAGGTACTTTGTTTGAATTGTTAATTACTATTCTCTCGGCTGAGCCTTTCCCCGGCACAAACGACTCTGCTCAGCCGGCTCTGTCACACGTTGTTCCGGGCGAAGAGAGAGGAGGGAGGGCTGCAAGTACTGCATGTCCCTCTCTTCCCCCTTCGCCTGGGGCCGGTGCTTGCCAGTTCCACAGCACTCCCTCAGCTCCCGCCTCACGGCAGCACACTCTGAGCCCCTGTCGGGAGGGTCCGCGGGCGCCCATGCCGGCACTACCCCCTCCCTCTTCGCAGCTCGCCCGCCGCCATTTTAAGGCCGCGAGGGGAGCCGAGTAAGGCGCGGCGGCCCTCGCTCACCTGCCCTCACAAGGGGGAGCGGACGCATCACCGGCTTGGGGCTGCGGTGGCCGGCTTTTTGTTTCCGAGTTCTGTCTTGGTTGCTAAAATTAAATACTGCTATTTCTTATAGGGGCGCCTGTTCTGCGTTAGTGTCTGGCCCGAAGGCAGCAGTGAGCTCGTCACGGCAGGTTGCCTGAGGAGGGCAGCATGTTCTCCATTGTGCTGATGTCATCTTTGGCGCTCCCTGCGGCTTTAGCAGTTTGTTAATAAAACGGGAAGCAGGGGGAGAGCACGGGGATGTAGCAGCTTTCTGAATTTCTCCGTGTTAATCAGCCTTCAGGTTCTTTTTTAGATCTCCTCTGTCCTCTTTCCTGTTCAGTATCAGAACAAGAATAATACTGTTCAGTATGAAGGCACAAGGAAATCCTGTAAATGTAGTAAGAGGCTATTTCCATCCTTCTCCTTCCATTAAATTGATAACTCAAAAAGGAACAATTTTTGTTCCTGCAGGTTCGTTGTAATACAACAATATATTCCGTTGAGATTTGGAAAGGAATGTGAAACACAATGAGGGAGAAGGCCTTCCCTACACTCCAGAAATAAATGGATATTCAAATTTGGCTTCCTCATGTAGACAAGCAGTTTTTCATTGACTAGGCCAAGTGTAATTACTTTAAATGCAGTGGCTAGTTGTTCTTAGATATCTCAGAAAGGAGGGCTAAGAAGTCAGTGAAACTCACCTTGTTTCTGTATAAGATTTTTTTTTCCCCGGATAGTTTCACACTATTTAGGCTGTACAACATATGTATGCAGTAGCCATGTGACCAACCAAACAAGAGAATCTATGGTAAGGTCTTAGATTTCGTATGAGTTACAGACTTCTGTACTACTGCTATTAAAGTTCAACTACTCTTAGCCATTCACAAAACACCTGTTGTGCCTAATAAATACCTGCAAGTGGCAAGGCAGACCGGAACACCATACCGTATTAGCATGCAACTTGCAATGCCTGGGCTAGAAATCTCGAGTAGGCTGTATAAAGATCGATTTCAGTGAATGGCTCAACCAAGTCATCTTGGAAACTCATCTGTAATTTCTGACCCATATCCCTCTTCTGTTATCTTGCCACGCTGTTCAAGTTCCTCTTTTGCTTTCAGTATTATAACCCCAAGTGTATTCTAGGCTACTTTCCACACACCCATTTCTTACAGCCTCTAATTAAAGATCACTCTGAATAAGGCCTTCTGCTTGAACAGTTAAGAGTGCCCCTCTCAAAGGCCTCTTTTGTGGGTAACCATCTTGTGGAACACAACAAAGACAAGGCACTGCAGAAAAGACACTGTTTTACTTTGTAGCCACTTCAGTTGGCTCTGTCTCAAATTAATTAGCGCTGCTCTGTTTTCAAGTGTAATAACACTTTGGTGAGGTGAATGGAGCTTTCAGGGAGTAAACTGTAGCACATCCTCCCACCATCCTTGAGCAAAAAAAGCAGACTACAAAGAGTGGTCATTAGAGGTGGTGGGTGATTAGGGGTGAGGTGAAACTCTGGTAAATGGGGCTGCAATTCATGCACACAACCCCCAGCTTCCTGAAGTTCTGGCATTTATATTATACATTATTAAGAAGAAGGTTCAGAGTGAATTGCATTGGTAAATTGTAAATTAAGTACCATTATGGTTATTTTGCCTGAAAATCCTCACATTCTAATCCATGTGGATTTTTTACTTGATAATCATTTCCTGATGACTGTTGCTTGTTCTGCCCATGCTTATAATTTTCCCTGTACCCTGGAGCACCTTAGCATATGAACATCTGCATCAGTGGAGAGGAGGATACATCTACCCGAGTGCTTATGCTGCTGCCCGTAGTAAAGCTGTTGAGTTTTCTCTGTGAATTAATTCTCTTGAAAACAGTGCTACAGCGGTGTGCAGGGAGAGGCTATATTGAAAGACTGCTAAAATCCAAGGCCTACATCTGTAGGGTTGTATGGGTCAATACCTTATGCTTCTGGCATGAGCGTCATAGAAACAAGTTGCCCTGGAGATACCCCAGCTTCTCTGACGAGCGTTCACCCGTAGAGCTGCTTTTTTGGAACCCTCCTGAGAACAATTCTCTTCTTTCTATTGCCATCATTCTTTATGTCTTGCTCACAGAAGCTAATGTGGCTACAGCACAGTCAGTACTGCAGCTTTCATTCATCCCAAAGGCAATAATCTCTGTATTCTCTTTGAGTAAATCTCCAGGGATGCGTAAGTTCACCATAATTTGCATTCAGTCATGAACAGCATCCCTGTAGGGTTATTGAAATTGCATGTTATATTATTTGAATCATCATAGCTCCAGCTGAAGGCCACAAAACTTGAAAGGTTGCTTGATATTGGCTCTTGGCCCTCCTGCCAAACTTTGCTGTTAATAAATATATAAAGTGCAACAACTTTTGGCTACGAATGAATTACGCATCTCCTTCTCAGGTATAAATATGAAACTGACCTACACCTTTTATTGTCATGTCCTCTATGTGTAAGTAACGTTTTGGACAGGAAAATTCATGTATGTGAAGTATAAACTCTCTGAGGCTTTTTCTTTTCAGTGTGAGTACCCTTACTTCACTGATTCAATTTGAGCATATGACTGCAAGATGTGTCATTTCAAGTCAATAGTAATCTCAGAGTATAGTTGTAGTAGGACGAGGTTTTGAAGAATGTCACTCTCCGTGTGAGGAGACAGAAAACAGGCAGGTTTGTATGGTTAAAAGCAACCAGTGTAACTGATGACTCTGCATACTGAGTGCTTTCTCTCTCCCCACTGATGGCAGAAAACATCGCTGACAGACATCAGGCTAGATCTTTTTTCACCTCAGAAAATTAAAAAGAGAATAATGAGCCTGATGACAGATAACCTGTGAAGAATGAGAATAGTGAAGCATAGTGTATTAATTATTCAATATAAACTGTTCATGCTGCTCTTCCAGCAGGCACTGTCTTCTACTCCTACTCCTCCTCTTTTTTGCTCTGCCTGCATCTGCCTGATGCCCTGACTGGACAATGGTAAAGTTGACCCACTGAAACATTTTCCATCCACCTTGTTGCATTGTTGGTTTAATATTCAGCATATCCATGGTACAGCATTGTTTGTGCTTGTGTGGTGTCTACAAAGGCAAGATGCTGAGAAATGTGGAAAATAGAAGAGCACAGCTGCAGGGAGTGGGGAGTGGTGTGGATCAGGGTTACCTGTGTCAAGATACAGCTGAAAAAACTTGTGGAGGCTGATCAAGCAGTACGTTTAAACCGGTACATGTGTCCCAAGATCTTCAGGGGGATAACCTGTGTGATTATGTTTTTTCTGGTAATTAAGAGTGTATTGGCTTCTTTAACCTCTTTATAATCCAATAAAGAAAAAAAAAAAGCTTTGTTAAATATTTGGTATTAGAAGAAATCCTGCAACCTGCTAGCTGTTTTTCTCTAAAAGCTCTTTGCTATGACTGATACTTATGTAATGTAAGTGTTCCCTGAAGGCCATTATTCATCAGCACAGAGTTCAGCATAGTCAAATGAGAGACTCGCAGTTATAACTATTTCTAAAAAACCTTGAATTATCATCTCTGCCCTTGACCAGTTAATGTAACTGACCCCAGTCATCACACTGTTGCTGCCTATCCTTGCTTACATGCCCTTATCAGTTTTATGTGCATGACATGAAACAGTATCTGAACTGACAACAAACCTGAATGTGTATCTCATCTCTTCAGCAGCATCACTTGAATGAGCTACTCTGGCCGTAAGACTTCTGTTTATCTTTCAGTACAGATACTTCTGTGGTCTTCCTGCACCTTGTGCTGCAATTTCATGGTTTGTGGCTACAAATAATTTGCTTTTATTTCTCCCTGTGAAGCCAGTCAGCCCTAAGTTTGCATGTTACAAGATGAACTCTGCCTTGAATGTGATTATTACTTGCACCAGGAAAGATGCCAGTGTACACTACAATTGAGAAAGTGACAGATCACTGTGTGATGAGCAAAGACTTACCTCCAAATTTCTAGTTGCACCAGGTAGATTTAAGATATCTACAAGTTGGTTTGTTCAGTTTGGTTTTTGTTTTCAATCTTGGAGGTTCTAAATCTCTGAATAAAACCAAAGGGGCCATATTGATTTCTCCAGTGTTACAACACTTTCAGAAAAAGATTTCTCAGACTATTTCCCTGTTTCCAGGCAACCTTGCTGAGGAGAAAGATAAATTGAACATTGTGCTAGCAGATTGACATAAAACTTTGACAGCTATTTTTAACAAATGCGAATCTAAAATGCTGCGCCAAACAGCTTCATTCAAAATCTGTGATCTTGACTACTATAATACTTCTAATTTATTTCTTGTCACTTTTGCCTGACACACACAATCCACAGGAAGCAATCAAGATCTACAGTTATTGGCACAGTGAAATGGGCAGGCATGGTGCTTGTTGTAAAAATACCTCTGTCAGCTTCTTTCCCAAGTTGAGTATAATCTGAGCTAAAAAGACAAATTGATTGTGGACCTGAAGATAGCCAAGAGAAAGCATGTCTGGACAGAATAGAAATGTGAAATTTAGGAGTTTTTCTCTTTTATAGATGCTCTGGAGCTCCATGTCTACATAACATACATAACATACATAGGTAGAGAGAGGAAGACACTTCTAAATCCATTGTCAAGGCCAAAAAAAAGTCCTGCTTCCCTCCAACACAGAACAAATATCAGTAGGTGGTTCATAACGCCCGCATGATTGAGACCCAAAGATCAATTGTTTGTGGGTAACTGACAGCAAGCCCAGTCGCCACTTTTTGACTTGTCCAAGGGGCCAGGCAGGGCAAAATGGGGATCAAGATCCCCAGTTGTGGCTAAACTTCTCCCAGTTTTGTGACAACTAGAACACTGCCTTGTGTGAAAGTATTAGCTAGTAGAATATCCTATATTACAAACAGAATAATGATACATAATACAATATTTTATTCCACTGAATATCTGATTCAAAAGGTCAGTAGAACACCTATGGTACCTTAGTGTGGGTCTGTGAAGCAAGCACTTCAGCACGGGTAATCATCAGAAAAACTAGTGAGAAAAGAAAAAAAACTTGTTTCTGTACTGAAGGCAAAGTTCCCAAATTAATTAGACCAAATGAAATTTTGTATCTTCTCTATGCTGATTTATACTTTTGAGTCTAGCTAGGGAACAGGGAGATAAACACTGAATGCAAATAAGGGTGCTGCGTGGAATCAGAAGTCAGAGAAAATAAACGTCACAAATTTTGCCAATCTGTTTTTCTCTTAAAGTCTGATACATATTCTCTGTATTTCAGTTTTGGTTTGTTATAGTAAAATCCCTGGACTTCTCAGTGTTTCAGTGTCTCACCTTTGTCTCACATGTGTTAGCAGAAATCTGCCTTTGGCCTGTTGAAAAGCAATTGTGCCCTATAAGACTATCATGTTTTGGTAGACATCAGCTACAGGGCCTACATGCTGAGTAATACTTCAGAAACTAAGGTGATTGTTGGGGCTTTTGTTCCCTCTCACCTATTGGAATTTTTCCCCATTAGCTGAGGGAAAACCTGATGGCTGTACTTCTTGGGGGACTTAAGAAAGACAAAGAATCAGCTGGGCCCAGGGGGGAAGGGGCAGGCAGGATAAAGGAGAGCAGGGGCAGTGGCGCGGAGCTGGGGTTTTCTTCAGCTGGAGAGGGGGACACAGGCTCGGAGCTGTTTCTGTGGGGGGAGAGGATTTCGCCATCACTCTGTCTGCTCTGCAGACAGAGCAGCTGCTTCTTCTTCTTCGTCTGTGGGCATCGCACCCCCTGTCCTGCCGGACGTGCTGCAGCCCCAGCTGCCCCCGCGGAGCTGCTGATCAATCTCATCCACCAGCCCGGGATTCCTGCTCATCCCTGCTGTTCCAGCTGGNGGGATTCCTGCTCATCCCTGCTGTTCCAGCTGGGCATTCCTCAGAGCCCTGCAGGAGCTCCGGGACTGAGTGCCCGCAGAGGGGTTTGTGAAGCACAGCCTCTCCTCCACCCTTCCCATCTCAGCCAAGAAGGCAGCCATGGGGTCCCTGTTCCTATTTTGTTGTTAATGCTGTAGTAATTGTTGTTTGTTTGCCTTTTTATCCATATTAATAAAGAACTGTTATTTCTATCCCCCCATCTCTGCCTGAGAACCCCTTGTTCTCAAAATTACATTAATTCAGAGGGAAAGGGGGGTTTACATTTTTCTTTTCATTTCAAGGGAGGTTCCTGACTTCCTTAGCAGATACCTGTCTTCCAAACCGGGACAATGATCTTGTTTCTGAGTTATTGTGTGCTCTGATCAATGACACTGGATGGTGTGCAAATCTCCAGTTCCCTCCCCTGATGCAGCAGTTTACAGCTGCAGGTCCTGACGCTGGGATCGGCCTCTGTTTCTAAAGTGCAAGGGTTCTCCATTCACCTAGATCCCTCAGTTGGTGGTAGTTTATGCTGCTCCTGAGGTGCCATCACTCTTAATACTTTTTATTAGAGAAGTACTTTTTTTTCCACCTCCTCTGTTCTGTGTTCATCGGTAGTTTGTTCATAGTATCCAGTGTTACATCTTCATCTGTGTCTTCTCTTTCCCTCTATTTCATGGAAACTGACTTAAAGTAATTGCTTCCAAGTAACAGTGATTGAGAGAATGTCTAATTTGACCATCATTAAAAGGAACATACACAGAGCTCTTTCAGCCGTGGAGAATTTAAACTTCTTAAAATAAGGGTCAATTTTGTGGCAATGGAAACCGTAACTATTCTGCTCTCTTATAAAAGAGATGAACCAGTCTGTCAAGTTGGCTGGGTAACTGCATCCTAATTTTTACCATGCTTCATTAATGGAAACAGAAGTGTAAGCCACATATGGGGGCATGTACTTTGGCAAAGTCTCTTCAAAGGATACACTGTCTAACAAGACAAGAGCAGCAACATTTTTGATGCTCTTTAAGACTGACTACTGTTCTTTTAATGATCAGGATATGAGTTCAGGAATGGGCACTCTTGCTTAAGTTGTAGGGCAATATGAGCATCTGATGTCCGTAAGTTACCTGGATGTCTGCTACAGGGGTTTCATTAATTATAGCGGAATATTGGATGTCATTTACAAAAAGCTGTGCTTTCATGTGAACATGGAAAGTTCACATAGGGTAGCATATTTATGCCTTATATAAAAAAGTGAGTATCATGTTCTTTCACAGGTCAAAATAGAAACTCTTAACAGTCTGTTGATTGATTCTAATACTGTTGAGAGGTTTTACCTTTTTCTGTAAAAATGTAAAAGCCTTCCAAAACATTTTAAATGCATAATATTTCTGTTTCAGTAGTATCATTTTAATTTTCAAAACATAAAAATAACTTGTGAGGAGTTGGAAGTGCAGTAAGCTTTATTATCAAATGTTGGTTCTCCCAGGGACTAGCAACATGGGCTTTAACGTGTAAAGCACAGCCATAACACATTAACAGGGAGATTGCAAAGGCAAAAGAGACCTTTCCAGTCAGTGGGAATTCCTCTTCCCACATTTCGTATTAACATATATATTTGCAGGTAAGTAGAACTCAAGGCCTCCCAACTCCTAAATTTTGATTTTAGAATATATAGCTTCACTTTGGGATAGCTATGTGTTCAGTCCACAGTTAAGTACTTACTAGTCTTAGCCTTCTGAGGCATGGGTCATTCATATTTCCTTTAATGCCAGTGGAAGTCACTCATCACTATTATGTAAGAGTCAAAATGCATGGAAAGTTTAGTATCCCAGTAGTACCCAAGATAGGTGTAACCCAGGTAGTCTAAAGTGCTAGATGGCCTGTGTCCCACTCCTTAGCAATATTTCATTTAGACAGACTTCTTCATTTTGGGAAAGTGCAAGTGCCACGTTGAAATAGTACTTCTTTGCTGTGAAGATGCTTCAGAGAGGCCAGTGGGTGGCAGAGCAGCACATCAAAGGGCAGGAATAAAGTAGGACTGGTGAAGAATGAGGGAGCTCAGGCTGAGGCAGGAAACCTCGCATAAAATATGATGCTTAAATGCATCTGTGTGTCTGGGATTCAGAGAAAATGGTATTTTGCACTGAGCATCCAGGTTGTTCCTTCATTATTCAAAGACGACTGCCTAATGTTTACGTAAATTAATTTTTTTTCCGTATAACTCATGGTTTTAAGAGAATTTTCTTCTTTCCATGATTTACCTGCTTGGTGTGACAGAGAGACTGGCATAATAGTAGGTTTCCTAACAATCTAAGGCAGAAAAATATTGTGAGATACTGTTTAGGCTTCTGACAAGTTGTATTCAGCATGGCATGAAGACTTCTCTCCAGGAGACTGTGCAGATAGTCTTGGGGTTTTTTGTGCAGTAGAGTGGTTTTCACAAATACTGTCATTGGAGCATTAGATGTTAAATTAAGTACTGATTTCTGTGGAAAAATTCAATTTTTGTGTTACTCTCTGAAAATACTTGTTTTTAGACACTCTCATCTATATATCTGTCTCATCTATATATCTGCAGAAGGGATATTTTTTTGTGGAAATCTATATTTTTCACTGGTAAAAAATATTTTAAAACCCTGCTCTAGCTTAAAATATTAAAATATAAACATTTCTTTCATAACTTTACCACAGAAAACAGATTTCCTTCACCTCCCAAGTTCCATGGAAAATACTACCTTGAGTCATAGTTTGTCTTTTTTAAAGAAAAAAACTCCTAGTTCTATTTAGTTCTATTTTTGTCTACCCTGAAATACATGATGCCTGGCAGTGTGTTTATTAGCAGAAAGAAAGAAGTCAGTAGAAAAGACTTAACTAGATGTATGTAGCAGTCTGAAATGCTTTTTAAGGGAGTGAGAAAAAGCACCTTTACTTCCACAATTAAGATCATTTAACAGAGAAATCTGTTCTGGTTTAGAGGAAAATCAGTACTTGAGGAAAGTAACAAACGTACCTTCTGCATGGTGGAGAACGGGCATTGTCCTGCACTACTCTGTGCAAAAAGTGAAGAACAGTATCTTTAGCCTACCCTGTACCTCTAGACAGTTTCCATACACCAGGTGCAGCTGCAGTACACAGGGTGCAGCACTCAAAGCAAGACTGTCCAGGTGCAAGTGGAAAATGCTACAAAAATTAAGTTTTTCAACATAGATCATCTGTGAAAAAATGTCTCAGTAAAACAATTTCGGAAATGCAAAATGATCCTTGCTCAAGATTTGTTTCTCAAAGTTCTTTCTGACTTCTGAAGGTTCTTATCCTCCTTGAAGGAGGATACTGGTTTTTTAATTTCCAGTGTCAGAACATGTCCATTTCCAGTAATCCATGCGCAGAGAAATCCACTTATAGAGATCACTATGACTGAAATACACAAGCGTTATTGGAAAGCATCTGTGTCATACAAGTGTCTTTGCTATGTATTTAGGTCAGATTGTAACAGAAATTTCTAATTTCTCTGAAGTTCTTTTAAGAAGTCATTATGAAATATGGAAACAGATTTT
This sequence comes from Anthoscopus minutus, assembly GCA_013399455.1. Classification (NCBI taxonomy): domain Eukaryota; kingdom Metazoa; phylum Chordata; class Aves; order Passeriformes; family Paridae; genus Anthoscopus; species Anthoscopus minutus. The sequence continues at coordinate 2,829 of VWYI01042521.1, read as the reverse complement.
TCTGGTTGAGATAAACAAGAATTATATATCAGATACAAACAAGGAAAATAATAATAAAGATTATTGAAACCCTAAGGATAATAAGAAAAAATCTCCAGGTAGAATGTCACATACTGTATCATATCATATTTATTATATTAATTTTCTGAAGGAAGACTGGATTATATTACCTTGTCAGGTGCCCACAGTTTCACAATGCAGCTTTGAGAGCAGAATTGCTGTGGAGGATCCTGAACAGAACAATGCATAATGATGATGAGAAAAGGCAACAGTTTAAAAAATATATATGGATATTGTTGCCTGGGCAGAAGTCTCATTGTCACTCCAGCTGACAAATCAAGTGCACTAAGGCATGGCTGATTCATATCCAGGGGAGAGATATAGTTTTAGAATAAGCAGCACAGTTTCTATTTTGAAACCAAGAATTCCCAATTTGTACTGCTACAGCTGAAGACGGCTAACTAATCCAGTTACCTGCTTCCTACTCAACCAAAATTCCCATGGTTCACTTTAAAGAAGTACAGTTAATGAAGCAACTTCTTTTTACCATTGATGTTTCACTTCATTTAAGGTTTCTCAAACTCCTATGAGAAGGGAGGCACAGTTTATTGGAAAAACCTACATCGGCAGTTCAGTTAAAGAATTTTATGCCCCCCACTTTCAGACTCTTAACACAATTAGCATATCTTACAATAAAGCACATAAAGAAAGAGTGCAGCCTGAATCCAGAAAGCATCATTATCTCGAAATATATGTTTATTTAGGAGTGCAATCACATTGAAAGATTGACATAATAGAAATGTGCCCCTCTAGTATTCTGTGACTTTAAAATTACTTGTATATCATCAGCTGTTATTGCCAAGGGCAAAGATATGTTGTCATGACATTTCAGTTATCCTTTTTCATTACCTTACTGCCTTTTGACCATTTAAGAAAACTTCGATGAAAACAAAAACATAATAGCACACTACACTTCATAAATGTTGAGATTTTCAGAGATGATTACTTGTATCATTTGTTATTCCAGAATGTGTAGAATCTGAGCAGAATATTTTAATTACAAGCTGAGTCCTTTGGTCTCAATAGTATGTCCAGTTATCAAGACTGGAGATGCTCATGCAAGAATTCTATAGATTGTATATTGGAAACTTAAAAAGTTTTGTATGTAATGCACCAAATGATTGTGGAAGGCTACCTATAATTTGCTTTTATTCTAGATTATGAAAGAAAAGATATGACCCTCCATAATTCCTGTAGCATTCCTGTGTGTATTTTTTCACCTTTCAATGCTGACAAGCATTTTAATCTGTATTTTGCAAATTGAAGAGCGCACTTTCCAAAATTAGAACAATAGCAGCTATATAAAATGTAAAATGTTCTTTCAATTGTAACCCTTAATAATCAGGACATACTGCTCTTCATTTAACCTTTCTAGTACTCTGTCATGTGAAATACAGAAGATAAACAGAATTACCTTTATATTATGTTTCAGGAAACTTGCAGAAAGTTTCCAAAAGGCTGTTGGCTAGCCAATCTGGAATATTAAAAACAAGCTTCTGTGTGACACTGGAGAACAGATTCAATAGCTTTTGTCAGCTAACACTCTGCAGATAAAGTCTGCTGCTGAGATCCTGTTGAAGGACTTGCAGGAAGTTGTTGCTTAGATCTGGGCATCAAGATTAAAAGGGACAACCCTGGAAAGAGCAGCCCACCATTTTGGTAGCTGTTTCAACAGCTGATGGGTTTACTTTGTCAAACTAAGCCTAGTTTACCTCTACAGTAGTATGTGAAATTGGCCAGGGACCATTCTCTGGCATTGAGTACAACATTTAGGCATGGCTTGCCTTAAATTCTTATAGCTGAGCTCTTTTATACTCTGGAGTAGTTTATCTTCAGTTTTAGAGCCCCCTTAGGGAAGTTAATGTCCTATTCCAAGGCATGACAAAATATTGTTTTGGAAAGGACCGTCCCATGGCAGACAGCTCATGCCAATACCCAGACACATCTGCCCCAGCCTTGTTCTGTGTACAGAATTTGGGGCAGCTTTTTCATTCAGGTCCCACTCAATATGTGGATAATTTAATATATAGAGTGGTTGCAGCATAAGATGGTGTATATAATATAGTGTTCCTTTTGTTTCCTTTTACTTTTTTTTTTAAAGTATAAGCTAAAATGTTAAGAGTAAAATGAATAACACCTTCTAATCTTTCAATTTCTAACCTTTATAGTCAGACTAAATGTCACAAAAATGGCAACAAGAGCTTTTAAAAATGTTTCCCCAGGGTAGGAGCTGCTTGGCTTTGAAGAGCAAGAGTGAATGTCTTTTCCTATTAAAAAAACTCAAGGCAATCTTGCACAATTTGGATACATTAAATCATAATGCTGTGAGCATTTTTCAGATGGGTATATGGGATCCTGTGTACTAAATTCCAGCCCTTTGACAGTGGACATATTTCCTTCACCTTTTCAGATCCTTAGAAATAGACCCTAAATCTGCAAGACTAAAATACTGAAACTAGAATAGACTAGAGTAGATTAGAATAGAATAGAATAGAATAGAATAGAATAGAATAGAATAGAATAGAATAGAATAGAATAGAATAGAATAGAATAGAATAGAATATTTCAGTTGGAATGGACCTAATATAATCATATAGTCCCACTACTGAAAATTCAGAGCGGTACTAAAGTTATGAAGAGCTTCGTGCAAATTCCTCATAAACTCTGGCAGGTTTAGGATATCAATTGCCTTCCAACGAAGCCTGTTCCACCACCCTCTTGGTAAACAAATGTTTCCTGATGTCCAGTCCGAACCTCTCCTGTTACAGT
>VWYI01042520.1:7193-19280 GCA_013399455.1 Anthoscopus minutus | reverse complement strand
GTGGATCTTAGGCAACACACCGCAACAGTACAGCTAAAATAACAAAGCAGTTCTGAATTTCTCCCACATTTTAATGGGGAAACAGTCTACTAAGAGAGCAGATTAAAAGAAATGTTCAGGGCAAATGCTAAGGACAAACACTCCTCCTAAGCTTTAACTTCCCAAAGAATTTATGAAGCCTGGGGGCTCCCCACACAGCTGACCTGCCCTTGCCCCCAACCCAGTCCCCCCAGTATCCCCCAGCCTGGCTAAACTTGGGGGCCACTGACACAGCTGGGATCCAGGGAGCCCCTAGGCACTGTGGTGTGGCCAACTCTGTACCCCACACCCCATGCCAGGGATGCTGCTCCCCAAAGGAAGAAGCATCTAGAAAATAAACATGAAAATAACCCCATACACCCAAGAGGCCACAGAGAAGCCCAGTCTCATGAGGTTCCCCATACATTGTGTGACAAGGAAGCTCTGTCCCACCCAAGGACAGGAGCCCCAGCTGTGGGTAATTGGGTAATTGCCACCAGCTGGCACTGCTCAGTCACACCTGCATCACTGCCTGCAAAATTTCCAGACACAACAGTGTGTGGCACACTTATTTCCACTGCAAACACCTGTGACTTAACAACAGTCCCCAGAAAACAGAGAGAAGAAATGCTGAAAGAGCAAGTCAATTCAATTAGCATAAAAATTCTTTTTGCTTCATCTGCTGCATCAGTGTCTTACAGCAAAGCCAAAGATGGTTCTTCAGGTAACGGAGATGAACCTGGTTATCATTTCGAAGTGGGCAGGGGTTTAAAATTTCTTTTTCTCCAAATGAATGGGAGCTAAGAAATCAGCATGTACATTTTACAATATCCATTATTTATACAGCATGATAGCATGAAATGGGAGGCCAGGAATGCCTTGTGTAACCGCTGTGCATGATGGAAGCCACATGGGAGAGGCCCAATGCCACTAGCACTGAGCTGACTCTGTCCCCACAACCAACCTGCTGTGGGCACTCTGCCACGCACCAACTTCTGGAAAAATCCCAAGTGCTGTCATGGAAATGTAAGGTAAAGATTCTTTAACTGATTTCTATTTCTGCTTGGATGAACCAAGCAGAGTGGTCCCATTTGCTTTAGAATTAAACCAGAACTGAAGACATGGCTTGAGCCCTCTGAAACAGTGATTTTGCGATATGGAGATCAACATAGTTTATGAACGTTGAGGTTCTCCAGTTTTTAAGTTAAAATGATTTTATATATTGCTACAAATACTTAATGCTCCCTGGAAGATTAAATTAATTTCTTACTCCTCAAGTACCCATGTGTCACATACCCTTGGGCTACTCTGAAAAGAGCCAAGTATACTTTATCTTCCATACAGGACATATACTCGGATATTGATTTTATTTTTAGAGCTGCAGTGAGCAAATATAAGTTGAAAAGAAGCATGAATAGTCTAAATAGTCTTCATGGGTTTAGTATTTTTAAATTTTACACCTCAGTGAAATTCGTTGGTGAGAGACCTCACAAGGTGATCACAGCTGGAATAATTTCACTTTGTTAAATGCCACTGAATCAGGCCAGCAGTGGGGCATTATCAAGGGGGCTCACTCAGATGGCTGGCTGAGGCAGTGCTGTTGCTGTACAAACGATCCTAAAGGTGTGCATGTTGTTCTTTTTCTCATTTACTCCTCCTGCCCTGTAGCACACAGACTAAGTGTGGTCTTGCTGTGTCTGGGCACAGGACAGGTTCTGCATCTCTTCCACAGCCAATTCCTCACAGCTCCCACGCAGCTGTAATCACACCTCTGTGAGCAGGCTGGGTAGGATCAGGGTGTACACAGGGTTATCTGCAGGCAGCAGTGGGCCCTTGTAGCAAAAGTTCTCTGGTGGCTGAAGCAATACCTATAGAATTGTTCACACTTGCACAGCCTCTTCTCGTTGTGTCAGTCTAAATGCAGCCAAGGGAAAATCAGCAAGGACAGCTCTCTTCTTGTACCACAGCCCTAAAAAATAACTCATGCTTTAAAAATCTGTGCTTCTATACTGAGAGCAATTTTGCACAGGTACAGTGTGTACCTCTCACTGCAGCTCTGCCTTGAATGATGGTTTAAAGCAAGGTGGGTAAATGCTTGTCTTTGCATTCATTCTGTACACTGGCTAAATGAATTTAGCTTGAATACCAAGTTTAAAAAAATATACATGGTGTCCTTCAGATGATAAATAAAGCATTGTAGAAAGGCAGCAATTTCCAGTGAATTGCCTCTAAAGCAGACAGGTCTGGCACTTGTGAAGGAACAGACCTCAGTCTCTGATGGAGCTTAATTTTCTTTTGCTTACTGCTAACTCAGTTTCATAGGAATGATTTATTCCACACTCAGAAATGTTCTGTTGAGGGAAAAAAAACCCATGCCTTTTGGCATCTGAAAACACCAGAACGCCTTATGTATAAAGACAGTCCTTCATCACAATTCCTCATGCAAAGACTAGGTAGCTCTTTTCTATGCAGCATAAAAAGGACAGGTGCCTTTTCACAAGATGAAAAAAGTTCTCACTTTTGCACCTGCCTTAATTCAGACATGAACTCAAACAATAGTTGACAAGACTGTTAACAGTCCCTTTAAAATACTACTTGCCACATCAGTGATCTAATCAGTGGCTGTCAGGCGTTGAGGGCAGGATGAAGAGCTTTCCTCCCACACCAGCAGCTCCTTGGCACCCAGGAGAGAGTTCTCAAGCAGAACATCAGTGCTGGAGCCTAACCTGGCCATCTAACTTTAAAAGTTAAGCAATTCTTTGTTGACAGCCATTATTTCCATATGTTATGGAGCGTTGCTCCAGTTCCTATCTGGAATAAATAACTGCTCATGCTCCTTCTCTGGCAGCACTGCAGGAGCTGTGTGTCACAGGACACCGTGCTCTCCTGCACACAAGCCCCTGAGCTCTGCCTCCCTGGGGTACGTTTGCACTTGGAACATCACCAGAGCATGGCTGTGGCAGGGTGCTGACAGGACGTGTGGAGAGGAAATCGCCAGAGTGATCCCACAGCAATTCATCAACTCTGAGCTGCTAGCACAGGGCTTTAGTGCCTGCAGTCCAGCACTGAATCAGGGCTGTATTAGACCTTGGTCTAATAAGACATACACACACTCCTAACGCAAATGGAAAAGCTGATAGGGAAAAATATTGATTTTATTTTAACCCTTGCTCCAATTCATTTAGTGAAAAATAATGCTGTGTGGAACACATTGCCCCCAACGTTGCCTTTCTAGGTTCTACCTGTCTAAATTAATGTCCTGGGCACTGTGGCAGCTCCACAGCTTAGATCAGGCCACATCAATACACTTCACTCTTTTAGGATTTTCCACAGCCCTTTGCTTAAGGACTTTCTCCCTTCTGCAATGTTTTGTAGAGGAAAGAAAAGACAGGTATCATGGGGTACTACGTGATGTGAGATTCCTCTGTACCTAAAGACTCCAGCCTTTTCATGCACTTACAGCTTAAAATAAACATCCTGACTATTTTAATTTGGTTGAAGCAACCAAACAAATACCTTTAAACAGAAAAAGGGACATGGGAAAAAAACCCTCATTATTCAAATGTTTCCAAAAGAGGTGGTAGAGATGCTACCAAGTTACTTGAAAAGGTCCAACCCATCATTTGTAGCTTTTGTTAAACTTGGATTAATTCCTGCGGCCAGTTAGAGGAACTTTTCAGTTTGATGCCTGTCAAGCATGGTTTTAGTAGAAACATTACTGTAAACACAAAAGGCTGAAATTTCCAAAGCCACACAGACACCTGGACTGAATCTTTTAAAGCTACTTATTGTCCCTCAGGGTAAAATTCTTTCAGGAAGACAACAACGGTTTTAATGCACTTAACTGCCTCAGGCTATGTTACTACTACTTCAAGTTAAAATGGTGAAATGTCATTTAAACCCTTAAGATTTTGTGATTTCTGGGCTAAGATAGTTATACTAACAATTATTAGATCTTTCTGTGGTCCATTTACAAATCATGACAAGAAACATAACCAAAGATGGCATAAACACTAAAAACCTTTAGTAGTCCTATTTATATTGAGTAAGTTAATTGATCTTTTAATCATGCATTAAATGTAATACATATTTCATATTATTTCTAGTAAAAAGTTTCAGGAAATGAAAGCAGATATCTGCATTTTTAATGACACTAATGTGCATTTCACTTCTGCCTGTCAGTGCACAATTCATTCAAAAGGGTATGCTAGAAGACACAAATAATAATGTAAAGACTAACAAAGTGGTACCCTAGGTAAGGGTAGATAAACATAATTTGATTAATGGGGCTGCCCATTTAGGTAGAAAACTGGACTCTTCCCAGGGCTCTACCTTTATAAAAGCAAATAAAAATCTGCTAGAGATCCCTCTGTAAAGTAAGCATAGGGGTAAAGATGCTTGGAAATGGATCTCTTCAGGAGCTCTAAGAAAATGCTACAGGAAGCAAGTGATGTTGTCTGAGAGGCCTGGATATGGGGACATCTGTTTTGTCATCCACTGATTCTGCTTGACTTGTACCTGTGCATCTGTTATGCTCTGTTTTGAAAAAATGGTGTTGAAGGTGATTTGGCTGTTTGTCACAGGCAGGGCTTAGTCACTGGTGTTGAGATCTCCCCTGTTGTTCCCTGGGAAACAGTGATGCAGCCTAGAAATGATGATGATGCTGTGGTTTGTCTTAGAAGAGAAGCAGCACAGGCAAAATTTGAGAAAATATATCTAATCTACTTAAAATACAGTGTCATTTGTCAGTGAGGGGTGCAGGGCTAGGGGGACAGTGCTCTGTAATCCAAGGGTCTTCACAAATTATGTCAGAAATTTTTTTCATGTGAAAAAGGGGAAGGGTAACAGTTGATCTTACCAGATTTTTTGAAACCTTTTCTCATTCCATCTCCTTGTTATTCTACTAAAGGAATTTGTTATTGTTATTGCTACTGTTACTATTTGGGGAAGGGTGGTACTTCAGCTGGTTTCATATGGTGTATTTCAAACATGTTCACCTGGATGGGGGACATGTTAGACAACACTGAATGGCTTATCCTAAAAATCCATTCCATGTGAAATATTAAGTACTAGTGCCAGTTAGAAGCTGCTTCACAAAAACTCCAGCTCCTCCACTAGGACACAAACCTTCCACTGCATGAAAACAAAAGGGAATTTAGGTTCAGGTCCTAATACATGATCTACCTGAAGGCTTTCTTGCAGCCTGAACACTTGTCAGGGTATTAATACTTCTTAAATGGCCTCACTGCTGAAATTCCTACATTTTCTGTTATTCTTCTTTACTTTCAACAAATGTGCTCTTGTAAATGTCAGCCCAAACAAGAGCACAGCAGTGTAATACTCAATGAGATCTATATCAATAAAAAGAAAAGGAAAAAAATCCTTTACTGCATATCAACAGAAAAGGAAGGTGGTGGTTTTCACAACTCTAATTAGAATGGTATCAATATTTTATCTCTTAACTCTATAATTTTCACTTAACCATTTTATTCCATCTTTCTATTTTCTGCTTGATTTTTTCTCCTAATTAAATTTATTTTTTGTTTTATATTTCAGCTACATCTATAATTTACAATCTTTCATTCCAGAAGCACAATTGCTTTGCCCTTCTCTATTCTCTTCTGGCAGGTTTAGTATTGGAAACCATAAGAAAAGGAGAAGGAGTATAATGGCAATATCAGGTAGATGATTTATCATTAAGATTATAGGCTAATAGGCCATGTCAAAGCCTGCAAGAAAATGTATGAAACACTGTGTTTTAGTGAGCTCCAAATGTTACATAAGAAAAATTATGACAGGTGATAATCGACAATATTAGTATGGTGATAAAACTAACTAGAAATAGGACAGTGTCCTTAAAGGTTACACACTAAAAACCAGACTTCAGACAGAAAATAACCTGAGCTACTTGAGACTCACAGTCAACAAGTCAAGTTTTCTTTACTGCTGCAGGTTTTTTTGACTCTATTCTTTGTATTCAATGCAAACTAGGGCAGGAAAAGCACCCAAGTTACTTAAGACTTAAGAGTGAAGTCTCTTAGTCTCTCAAATGATACAGGGCACTGCCAGCAGAAGCCTTTCTGAAAGATGTTCCTGTGAGGAAAAAAACTCCTGCAATGCTTCAAACAGAGCAGAACCAGCGAACAGCTCCACGTCTCTGTCATGGACTAAGGTGGGATGCAGAAAACTTTCACCCCTTAGTATCATATTGCATGTGTTTGGCCTTCATCCCTTGATTTTTCTGGTAGTTCCTAATAAAGCAGTATCCATTAACAAACGCAGCTAAATGAACACTGAATGTGTGAGCAGCTGGAGAGTCTACCAGTGGCTTTATTTAAAGGTAATTTTGTGTCTACAAAAAAGGAGAGGAATAGGGCATCCAGGCAGAGTCATCGCCACCTGCATGAAGATGCTGTGTTCTGGTTCTTAATTTCTCTGAAGCACAAGCTAACAGCTCTGCCCGAGAAGTTTGATTGTGTTCAGGAACATCTGACAGGCTGGAAAGCATCAGGTTGGTAATTGCAGCTCACCTCCAGCACCAGACCACAACAGATTCAGAGCTGCACCCACAGTGACGTTTATCAGAGCCCTGGGAAAAGAACCCAGAAGTGTTTCTCTTCCTCCTTCTGCAGCACAGGACAATATTTTGCTGAGGTCACACAGAAATCTCCCACTTAAACAACAAGATGCCAGTGCAGAAGCCCCAAAACCTGTGAGTGCTCCAGTGATGCAACTCATTTCTGGGACTCTAAACTGTCTCTACTGAGTAAAGGAAGGATGATATGCCTAATTTTTCTAAAGCAGAGTAGTTCATTCTCTTTTCTGCTTTAATTTCAAGTACTGTTATTCTATCATTCAGTGTCCACTGCCCAGCCTAATGTAAAGTCATGAAATCTAAAAGTATGGCAGAACGCATCAATCTTCTCACTTGTATTTTTTATTAATTTTTTAATTTAAAATGAATTACTTGTATTAATTTAATGATCTCATAAAAAAGAATTTAATACTTTTCCCAAATTAATTAAATCCCACTGAACTCATCTGCTGCCATATCAGCAAGGCTTCAGAAATTCATAAAAGCAGTCCTTGTAAACAATAGCGATTCCTCAGAAGACCACATTAAGCTCTCTATTCCAGCGAATTAAGAAGCATGAAATAATTTTAATGAAAAAAGTTAATATTTAAACAGAATTATCATGCCAGCATTTTTTCTACCAGTGGACTCTCTCACTTAGCTTGTTTCTGTTCTTAAAGAGTGTCTAGCAAATTAAGGAAGATCCTGACATTCAGGAGATGTGATATTAAAATATTTGGCTTAGCAGATATGAAGAATGTAATAAAAAATTCAGTGGCAAACCTCAAAAATAAATTACAGAGAATTCAGTCTCAACAGCTGTTACAATATGATATTCCAATGATAAATTATAGACAAGCAGAATACATAATGATCACAATCTCTGCCCTATATTATTTAAAAAGGTATTTTAAAACTGGGATTCATTGAACAAACAGCTGTGGTGAAGAAGGAACAGCTAAATCAAGCACTAGGGCTGGCTGCACAGCATCAATCATTTAATTTTGGTAGCACTAAAGTATATCTATATGGAAATGTTTATATGAATGTACCCACTCTCTGCAGAAAGGTCACTAGGAGAAACAGAAATCTCAGGGAATGTGTGGCACTGGTGTGATATGTGGGCTGCCTGTGGTGTGATGCCATTGCCATCATCCCCCTGCATCCATACAGAAACCCCAGGCCTTATGTCTTTGTCAATGATAACAAGAACACAAAAAGGTAATCCTTAAACTCAGAAATTTAAAACCTGCCAAACTACAGACAAAGCAAGTAAGCTTTATTTATTAGAATTTTTAAAAAAAATCAATGAAAAACAATTGCTACACTTTTTAAATACTAAGGGCTCACTAGACTCCTCCAATGTTATGAATCTTACAGCACTGAAAGGTTCTGAAGCACTTCTCATCAGGGAGCTGGTAGTCATCAGACTCATTACTCAATGCATCCTGACTGCTATCATCCACCAATTTACTAAATCAGATATGAACATTTAGCCAACCCCTGTCATGTAAGTGGGAGCCCTCAGGGGAAAGCAGCCTTGCTATTTACTACATACAGAAGAAATGCTGCTCTTTTCCCCCGCCTTGTATAAAATATGTAGAGGTTTCTGAGCCTGAGATTTCTAATGCATTATCATTTACAAGAAACTGGGTTTGCTAGCAGCTTCAGAAAGATTAGACACTTGCATAATCATAATGAAAATCTAATCAACTCCTCGACTAGTATCAATTAATTTCAGGAAGCATTAAGAAAAACTGTAAAGGTTAGCCAAAAAATATATATCTAAAGTATAAGACAACATAAAAGAAAAGAAAATAGAACATCATGAAAGATATTTTTAAGTCTATTCATAGGAAATCACTTTAGCTCCAGTTAAGAGGTAATCACGTGTCTCATGTAATCACACCTACTAAAGTCACAATAACAAAGCCTGAGACTGTGATACTTAGCTACAGCCAGTTAAAAAGTGAGGAAATGCCCTGAATGGGTTCTTGAACCTGGACCTGAACCTGAAAGTTTGTGCCCCAGGGAGTGGTTTACAGGGCTTCTCGTGGCACCAGGAATTCACTGCTGTGCTCCCTCTGCATGCCTCACACAGAGCTCTGTTCTTAAAACCACCCTGTTTCATAATGCTCTAGATCTTTAATTTTCAGTGCTGGCCTTCCAGCAGCAGTTCAGTGCAGCATTCAGCCAGCCCTTCTTCTTCACTACCTGTGCACTCCTCCGCCCCTGTCAGCCACCACCACTTACATCTGGTCTGGCTCTTAAGGAAACTGGCATGAAGTAAACACACCATGTAATTCAGGAACATCTTCCAATCAAACACAGTAATGCAAATCTCACTCTCTGGATTCCAGATAAATGTGAAGAATTCCAGAATTTCTCTAAAGTCCAGATGAATGCAAGAAAATCCAGAACTGCCAAGTACTAATTTCCATCCTAAGGACAACATCCCTGTTACAAAGCCTATAGTCTTTAGTCTTACTACTCCCCATCTTAAATCCTGCAAGGTAACCTCTTGTGATTCTGGCAGGATCTGTTTGAACCTCGCTCTGTTCCTCAGCAGGTCTCAGCACATACTCAGAAGGAATCATCCTCCTCTATGCAGTGCAGAGATTTTCAACAACACACAGAAAATTGGTTTGTGACTTGAAAAAACCTCCTCAGTTTTCAAAAGAGCTGACTCAAGTGCAAACTGATACTGTAGAGAGAGATCCAAACTTCCATGTACATGTGGCTGACCATTTCCTGCATCTCCCTGCCCACTGGTTCATTTCCTGAAAAATTCTGCTTTTCAGAGCAGGAGTCGCAAATGCAAACCATTTTGTCACCAAATGATGGACACTTTGGTCACTAGGGTAAGAGATACCTATACTGCAATTCCTGCTCAAAATAAGAGAAAAAAGATGTAAGAGTAAATCAGAATTCAGGAAGACATATAGATGCCCTGATGTCAGGCTGAGTTCTTTGCTATTGGCAGAAACTCTTGCCTTTACATTGAGCATCATTCTTTGTTGCACAAAAAGGAAAGGGAAAAAAAAAGCTTTGCAGAATAAATGCCAATCATTAATTGGCTTGTCAAGTGAAGTGCTCACATCCAGTGCTATACTTTGGCAGAGAACCATCATTCTACCCCGCAGAAAAAGCTCATCCTGAACATGTGGAGACCCAGTGTACCAGTAGCAAATTACAGCACCTTTCAGATAGGATACCAAGCTGTGCTCACTCTGAAAGACTGAAAAATAAAGACATTTAAAGATTCTGACACTTGAAAAATAAGCCCAGTGAAGTTGATGTGCTCAGTTACACAGGGCACTAAGAGTGCCATGACAAAGATTTCTACTGCCAGGAGTCTCTCTCTGAATACTGATAAACTCCAGCCTTTCTCATCTTTAAAGACCTGAACAGATTTAACTGATTTTACCTGAGAACAACCCAAAGCTACCAGAGGAAACTATCTCAGTCAGACTCAAGAATTTGGGGGCATACCTGGGCTTTCCCTTGCACAAAGAGCACAGAGCACTCACCAGCCATAGATTTAGTATCAGGGAATTAACAGTAAAACACCTATAAGCACAATATTTACTTTTGGAAAAACTTGGCAAAACTTGATGTTGAAGGCATGCACTGTGTCACTGAACATGCTTATGCAGGTTAAGAGATTTTTACTTTTAAGTTGCAAAGAAAAGACTGATGTGGCTTTTCTATCCTATTTACATTTCTATTTGGTTAAAGTATTCTGGGCAGTTTGTCTTCAAAACACGGGCTATTCAAAAAGACAGATTAACAGCTCGTCTTACAGAAACACAAAACAAAACAGAAGACAGTTACATTAAAATTACATTACACACTAGAGAAAAACAGTGTAGATGGAGACATGCATGACATTTTATAAACTTCTAAAACAGAAGAATAGCATCCAGCTTAAGGACAATCAATTAGATGTTAAAATATCCAAACAGCCTTTCTTAATGCTTTACATTTTAGACTGTGTGTCATCTGGGAAACGAGACAAAACTGAGAGAAGGATGGAGTATTTCTGTTCTTTCTGCCATTTCTTGTGATGTAGTGACAACATTTTTCCATGAAAAAAAACCAACAAACTTGTTAAGACAGCAAGACTTTAAACTGCTATTTCTATTCTCGTCATGGAAACTGCATTGCTTGACTCCACACTGGAGATTCCCTGCCTTATGCTGTTAACCCTTTAATAGGTGGATTTCAAATCCTTCATAAAACAACCAGAAGCTGGCTGAAAGGGGTAAGAAGGAACTATTTACTCCAACTGTATCTCTAAGCAAATATATTTCCAACCCAAACCTTTTTCAACATCTATTTAAAAGTTTCTAGTGACAGAAATGCCAGAAGTTCCTAACTCTGCTGGTCTAATAGTTAATGATCATTAGCACATCACAGGATCTCATAAAATAAAAATAAATAGCAATGGATCAGTTCTCTTGCTGCAATTTCAAAGTACTGCTCTTTGTTCTAGTCCTGGCAAGCAAAGCTAAATTCTCTAGATTCCTACCTTCCTCTTATCAGCCCTTTCGTGCACCTGAGAACTCCTTTGTTCCAGCAGTCCTCTCTTCAAGAGCTCAAATAACCCAAATTCCTTCTATAGTTCCTCCTTGGGATACCTGCCCTGCTTCCTACAGTGCAGCATGACTCTGTGTGTGTGTGCACAGAAAAGAGCTGTGAATAAATAAAGGGCACAGCAAGAAGTTAGGAATCCCCATGCTTATGCACACAAGAAAAGGTATGAAAACTGTAAAATCCAACTATTAAAGGCAGACTTTTCATGTTTTATCTTCTTTGTGAACATTGCTCCAAGAGAGTCAAAAGTGAGAAGATTTGATTCTACCAGCCAAGCTGCATTTAATTCATTTAAAGACCCTTTGAACAGCAGCCAAGGGACCTTTTCTTGGTCTAAGATCATCAAATAACAGGCAGGGATGGGACCAAGGAAGGTGCAGCCAGTGGAACCAGTGGCATACACGAGGAGCAGTACTGGCATTTGATAATTTACAATCTTGAAATCAGTTAATTTTCAGGCACATGAAAGTTAGACAAGAGCTGTACGGCAAGAAGGAGCAAAGTTATCCCTGAGATTCAAGTAGAAAGGGAATTTCAACAGGATGCTTGTACCTCCCTCCAGGTCATGTTCCATACATTCCTCTGTGCTGGTTTGACCTTAGTTGGTATTGGAAAAGAAGGAAGTAAAACATCCCCGGAAATGGTTCTCCTGAGAGAGACGCTTGAGAGTTTCAGAGATAGCCAGTGACTGTCCAGTTCTGAGAACTGACAGCTCTGTAAGCTATTCAGAGCTAAGTTCCACCCCCGTGAATACCATTGTGAAGCCCGGGAAACTCTGAACTCGCTCTCTTGGGTTTCCGGCGGCTGAAGGTGACAGAGCTGTGAGTAAGGGGAAGCCCGGCCCGACCTGGGCCCGGCCGGGCCGGGGCCAGGGCCGGGCCGGGCCGGGCCAGGCTCAG
>VWYI01042519.1:0-41361 GCA_013399455.1 Anthoscopus minutus | reverse complement strand
TAATTAATTTTAAAAACTTAGCAATTATACAGTATTTCCTGGCCAAAATCTCAGCATTTAAAAGCATGATCTTAAGCTTTATGCTCAAAATTCTCCATTTCAAACACAGAAAGCACAGATGAACCATTTATTCGGAGATGGCTAGTTCCCTGAATTAGGTTCCCATTTCATCACAATCTACATTCACATTCCTTAAATATTCTTACTTTCAGAAACTCTTAGTGCATACACCTTAATTAAGACCAAAATGAGACCTGCAAGTCTTGATGCTTAAACTACTGAATACCTAATGTGTCAATCCACATTCTCTGTACAGTGCCTTCTTTTCCTAACAATCAACATTCTGAGGCTGCACGAGGGGCCTTCTGGCATCTAGAATTACAGCTGGGGATCCTCCCAGCTCCAACCAACCATGCTGCAGAGCAAGTCTAATGAAAAGTAATAATAAAACATAATAAACCATTGTTCCAGCATACACTGCAAGGAACAAAACTACTCGTTAGAATGGCAGGTGTAAACCTTACTGTAAAGTCAGACACAGGAAACTTGGATTTTAGAGTATTGTTTATCTGAAATGCTATCAATTTAGCATTACAAACCAGCAGTAATTGCTTGCCATGGTGAAATTAAATTTTAAAACTACCGGTTGTTTAAGAGAAGGTTGTCCTTATCTGGATGCAGTTTACAGTCAAGCATAACAAAAGCAGCTGAAACATCCAACAGAATCAATGTCCTTTCCATAAACTGGCAAAAAGCCCGTATGGAGAAAGAAATCAACAACAATTCAAAACAAAGCTCACTTACCCACGAATCTGTTGAATTTTACATGTCCTACATTTATTGCACACAGCCAATTATCCCTACTCTGACAAAACATAAACCAACAGGAAACTCACAAATTTTGGCAGATTTTTAGTTTTAGTTAAATATATCAGGATACCAGAAACTCATATTGAAAATAAACAAAAAGCTAAAGTCAAAGTTGTCCTGTCAAGGCAAAATTCCTTCCATAAACAACTAAACAATGAAGAAAGTGTTCGTTTTATCTCACACCTATGACATCATCTTTCTTAGTCTTCAAGTGCTCTGCTCCAATTTTGTAGACGAGAGCTATAATGTCAATAGGATTCACACTTTTGTCAGCCCACTCAAACAGCATAAGGGCTCAGAGAAACACGGGGCTGATAAACCTGTCTGAATGTCACACTTTTGGCAAGAAAAAACAGTAGGAAAGGCTCCAATAGTGCTTTTCCAGTTTTTCCCAGTCCAAACTGCTGACATTAAGGCATGTGTGAAGGAGCCATTCATTTCCTTTTAATTGTGTTAGTGTTGAGACACCTGACATGCCACACTCTTTTCCAGATGGAAAAGAGACAGCTAAGCCCTAAATGCCTCCCGGCAGTGAGAGCAAAAACTGCTTGTTGCTGTTTACCAAGGAGGGAGGTGAGAAGTCTGGAGAAATTCTGGCTACTCTGTGCTATTAAACCAAGCTCGGCTCACACACCTCCCAACTTGCTCCCCCAGCTTCCCAAAACAACTATTAAGAAGGTACAAGTTGTTTTAGGTGGCATCACCCTGAAGAAATGGGTCTGGCCACTCCAAAATCCTTTCCTCAGTCTCCTGGGCAGCCACAGTGCTTCGTTTCCAGCTGGAAACTGCACAGATTGGCAAAACAACAAAGGTTTATCTACATTTCTTTGCTAAGATGCCTACTTTGTCCTGGATTTTCATTCATGTTACTGTGCTATTATTACAGGATTGTCATTCTTTAGTAAATATCTGCATTATTGCCTTCAAAATCTCCCTGAAACCCTCTGTGCCACGCTGGCTATTAAGCTGTTGAAGACACTGGGCTGCTGCCGTCATACCAAGCATCGAACTACGTCTGGTGCGTTGAACTATGGATTCTTTTTTAATTCCTGCACTGTTCAGACACATCAAGTTAAACAGAGAAAGGCTAAAGGAACAAGTATCTGATAATAAGATAAAAAGCATGTCTTGCAGGGCAGTGAAAATCATGTTTTATATTTAAAAAGCTATTTACTGATGTTCTGATGTTGCAATAAAGAGCACAGGAATGGACAAACTGGTATAATTCGCTGTCCATCTGTCTCAGCAACCTTTCTCATTTGATGGTCAAAGAAAATGCTTAGAAGAAGAGGGCAAGATCAGAGAAAGAAATTACCAGGGCTTCCACACCACTGGAAAATCACAAACATGAGAAAGATGTCTTTTCTGTATGACTATGGCCTTGCTTTTTATCTTGTGGTTTTGGCATTTTTTGTTTTGGTTTGGGGTTTTTCTTGGGTTTAGGCTGGGGTTTTTTTTTTGAGCATTTTCTAAGTGTCTTAGACTCAAATACATTTTTGAATTTTTATCTTCCAATTTTATGCAGCATTCTGTGTAATGCAGACAAGGAAAGTAATACCACAGGTTATTCTGAATAAAAGCATATCGCTAACATAAAAAAAACAATGAAAATAGAAAAAATTTCTATAATCCTTAAGGAAGTTATTTGTTTGGGGGCTTTTTTCCCCTTCATTTACAACACATATAGACAATTGCTTCTTCTCTGTTGTTTGATGTCTGTTTTTCTTTGGATTTCTTGTAATAGATTCTTTCTCTTCTCTGTTTGTTCCAGCATTTTAGAGCTCAGCACAAAAAGGAGACTGCAGTGGTGTGCTCCATTACTTACAAATTTTTCAAAAATACTAAGTGCACAGGCCGGTCAAAGTAGATGAATTGTATTAAGCCAGAATAGGAATTTGCATATTTGGAGTACAGTTATTAAGCAGTCATTGTGCAGTGATTATACAAATTTATTCACTACCATCAGCCAGCAGTTGACAGGCACAGGTCAAGGATTTAGACGGAGCAGGCTATCAAGTAATAATTGTAAAATGACTGTTATATATAAAAGGAAGCCTTATAACAGTGATGCATCCTCACAGCCCAAAAGGCTTTTGGTATGTCATTCCAGAAAATTTTAAGGGTATAAATATGAAAATTTAAAAAAAAATAAGGTCTGATGTTAACCACTCTTTCCCCACAAAAATGCAAGGGGAGGTGATACAAGCCCCTCTGGACAGAGAATATGGAAGGAAGACATTCTCACATAGGTCTTAGATTTCAAGCCTGAGGGCTTCCATAAGAAAATACGACTTCTAATTAAATATAACTAATCCAGACATAGGAGAAAGTGATTTTTCTCTTTAGCCATAGGGTGCAGCAAGCACCAGAACACCATACATCACTGCTGGAATGAAAGAATACATTAAAGCTTCTGAGAAAGCCTGGGAGAAGACAGTGAGCCAGAGCCAGACAAAGGAGGTACATGGTGCAAGGTGAATAGCTCCACTTCTGAAAATTCTTTCAAAAGAAAGGTGGGCAGATCTGCCAAGAAAAGGCTTTCATGATTTCAAACTTCAAATATTACACCCTAGACAATTTTTGTCAGCCATTTGATTGTTTGTTTTTAAGAGCCATCTCTTCCCCTCTAAGCCATACAGGTTTAGTTTGACCACGAAGCAGCACAGAATCTTCCCGGAGGTTTCCATGATGCACCAACTATGAGAGACAGCGAGAGAGAGAGAGAGAAGAAAGTACCAGAGGAAAGGTCAGCTACAGAAGCAAAGTACATTCAGTGCTGGGCATACCTCGAAAGGGACTTTAAAAAACCACAGGGATCGTTGTAACTCTGAATTTGGGCAGCAGCTGGAATGTACAAAGGAGTAAGACTGAGCATCAACAAAGGAGATACCCTCTGGCTCCCAGCAAGGCTTAACAGGCTCTAGGAAAACTCCAGGTTATTTACTGAGGAGCAGCTGGTTTTCTTGTTTCCTGGACCATTTTCACTTGTGCTAATTTACTTTTATTGTGAACCACTGAAGGGAGAAAACTTGGTTGAGATACTTCTCAGTCTGCAATCACAGAAACATCCTCTCAATTTGGAGTGCTGTTTCAAACCAGATTAATTAACAGTATTAATTATCCAAAAATTGCCTTGCAATAGGTAAATCCAATTGAACACATTACAATGTATTCTAATGGAATAAATACAAGGGAAGAAAAAGGTAAACACTAGATTAACCAGAAAATTATGTATGAACAAGGTTCTTTCAGACAGTGTTTTAACACAAGCCTGAGAAGTAATTACCCATAAAAACAAATATTCTCAAATATTCTTTCCTTTTGTTGAGAGACTGTTATGTGCAACACAACCAAAAAAAGACAAC
Organism: Anthoscopus minutus; assembly: GCA_013399455.1. Classification (NCBI taxonomy): domain Eukaryota; kingdom Metazoa; phylum Chordata; class Aves; order Passeriformes; family Paridae; genus Anthoscopus; species Anthoscopus minutus. The sequence continues at coordinate 37,126 of VWYI01042519.1, read as the reverse complement.
TTACAAGATCTAGGACACAATCAATATTTAGCAATGCTGAAATATCAACTTGTTCAGCCACATGCAAAAAAGATCACACACATCAAATACAATTTCCCCTATAAAATGAGTATTGTATCCTGATACAAACTTGCACTGCAAATCAAATGCAGAAGAGGAACTATTTACTCACACTAAGGTGTCAGGTTGCATTGCAGAAACGAATAAATCTATAAAAAATATTAGGTCTATATCTAAATCTATTAAAAAACCACAACCTTCACAAATAATTAACTGTATCTGCAGTTAATTGGGGGAAAGCTGCCATCATCAGACCATGCCTTACTTCTTCACTGCTAGACAGATTGTGTCTGACAGAAAAGTTCGGCTTCCAAGGTAAATGGAAAAGCCTTATACTAAGTTAAGATTGTCAGATATAATCAAAATTATCAAGTGGAAATTAGTGACAGAATAATCGTAAATAAAAAGAAAAGGAATAAAAACCCTCAAATGTTTTGTTTATTTATTTAATGACAGAAATGAAAACCAGACAATGGCAGAGCTTGAGATAACATGCCTTCCACATTGCCTGCTATACCTGGGAGTTATTTGCAGTGCAATCACTTTGGACAGAAATAACACAGAGAACCCGAGAAGGGCACAAAGCCTGAGAGCAGCAAGCAACCTTTAGAGTCAGATGGAAGGCTGATTCCAAAAGTTGCATGGAGAGCTTCTCTGAGGTGTTCCCTGCCCAGTCCTCCATAGGGCCACACCCCAACAGCTGGTTTAATCAAGTCCCACACAAGCTTTTTTAACCTACAAAAAAGCTAAACCTGTAATTAATGAAGTTATTACTTATCTGAGGCTGCAACCCTCCTTATGCTCCATGAGTTGTGGGAAGGGAAATTAAAGTACTAAGCACGGCTTAAATTTACAATCTAATAGTTTTCAAGTAAGAAACAAGACATGCCACACAGATGGCTATATTTACCAGTTCGATAATTCTGGTAATTCCCTCCCAAATAACTTTATGTTTGTCCTAAAACACCATTAAAGCATAGATAAGGAACAGAAGAACTAAAGAGCTGGTTAATCTGTGTAGTATCATTATGTATTATTTAGTTTAATATCTTCTTGTAGTAAATACAAAATCATTATGTGCCATTTTCTTCAAGAGAACATTGTAGTAAATTTGGTGTTGCAACAGAACCATTAAAGTATAATAGTGTACACAGAAAAATTCTACTGATTAGCAAACAAAAATATGTAATTATAGCCACAGTGTGGGACTCAGTTGGCTGGTGTTTTACTGCATACTGTTCTCTAAGTCTACTTTGCTGCCAAAAATAATGAGGAAAATACTGAGTTGCTAGTTCCAGTTGTACTAGAGGTTTTTGTCTTGATTTTATTGACATTTATAAAGCGATCGTCACATGTAACAAACAAGTCACATTGCCAACACTGTGAGCTGCAGTCTGCAGTGATTAACGAGTAAACAGCACCAATTCCATAGCAACGTTTCACGGATATGGATCAATATTAACTGATTTTTTCCAAGAGGTAATTCTAAGCAACACTTTGGCCAAAGCATCTCAAGTGCTCTGCAGTTTGAGCAATATTAATGAAGTAATACAAGAGCACTGAGACAAGGCTTTAAAATGAAAAAGCAGCTCAACATTAGCCCATAAAAGCTGTAGTAAATACGTTCAAGTGTGTATATTTCCAATATACAAAAAATACATCTTTAAAAGAAAATACATGCAGTCATGAGTAGAAAGACTGAACAATAAATATCCTGTGGTATTTGGTATTATACTTAAGCCTCATGATTTTATTTTCCAGCTTTCATTAAAGGGAGGAGAGGGAATGAGATATATTTGTAGCATTGTACAAAAAAGATGGTGCCAGTTCAAAAAGCTTGCAGAAAAATTAAAATCATAAAGAGTTAATCTGTTTCTGAAAAGCTACATTGGAATGTTCACATTAGAGGCATTAAACCATAGGTAGCTCATATTCAAACTGCAGCTTGATATCTTTAGAAAGGAGCAACCACTCCAATAGGATGAAGTAGGAGGATAGGTAAAACCCTGGCTGAAGATACCAAAGCTCCAAAGACTGCATCCATGATGAACCCTGGGAATAAATTCCTCTTCAAATTTGGCCTCCTTTCTGGAAACACTTACAGCACAAAATCTGTACCCATTTTTAGAAAAAGAAAAAAACAAGTCTTAATAGTTCGTCAGTGGTGTCAAATGCAGAATAAAGTTCAACATAATTTTAATCCACCCACTCTCAGAAAACATACTTAAAAGCAGCTTCACCTACTTATTTTCACAGTAGTCAAAGGTTTGCAAACAGCAAGTCGTACACCAGAATATGAGAAGAGACCATGATAAATTGGGCAAGGCATTGTGAACAGCCATCTATACAAACGGGACATTAGGACTCATCTGCATTTTTCTATTAGAATTTACCAGTTTGGGTACATCTTCATTAGCAAATACAGAGGATCAATAAGAGCACACCTGTGGAGTAGAACAGCTGGTGGTGAGAACCTGTTGTATAAATACTATAGACAGTTCAGGTACCTTTTGATGGTGGAGAGGGTTTTGGTTTGTTTGGGAGTTCTATTTATTTTTACTTTGAGCCAGGTCTGGTTCTAGGCTGAATGCCAGCTCCTCGGTGGAATGCATTAGAGACACGTTTTCCAGTCTACTTTTACCAGAAAGAAACCTAGTTCATGTGCTCCAAGGTAAATAATAATGCTAAATAACAAAGTATTTAGCCACAGGACATGGGAGTTTCCTTCAAAAGTACATGATAGGTCCTAACTATGAAAACCAAGTTGAATGCACCTTGTGTTGGTTTGAGTTGATATTTATTTGAATTTTTCAGGATTTTTACCCATGCCTGAATTAGTGTACCTGCAAATAAAAGTGAAAAGCCCCATTCTCACTCAAATAAAACACATTTTCAAAGCAGCAGTTTGGTGAGCCCCATAACCTGCATGAAACAAAGTTCAAAATATCAAAGTAACAACTCACATCAAACTCAAGTATCAGCCACACACAGAAGGCAGCACGATAGGATATTCATCCCTTAAGGTTTTAGTTGTAAACAGGCACTAACAAACAACTGAGCAATGGCAGAACAAAAACATTCAGCAGCCACCCCAGGGTACAGGCATAAACAAGCCCTGTCTTACAATGACTAATTCGTTCTGCTTGCAGGGGTGATGTTAAGGATGAAGCGTCAGGAACCAACGAGGCTGAGGGCAGGGCAGACAAAGTCTTCCAGAGCATCAAGAAGATTTACATAAATAACCTAATCCCATGGTTCTAGTTATTTCTGATGGAAAGATGGAGAAAAGGAATCCTTCCCCACCTTCACAGTATTAGACACAACATTCACCCAGCAAAGTCCTTGTGAAATACACATCTAAGGTCAAACTGAAAGCAACGTGTGTGAATATGCTCAGGAAACATTTTACAATAGAGTCTCCAGAAGACCAGTGGTAAACTTACAGTCCCACACCATAAATATTCCCTGTATTCCAGTGTTACCAGTATCACACTGTAGCAACAAGCTGGTCATGGTCCAATGGAAAGACGGTGTCTTTCACTCTGACAAATGGGTATCTTAGATTTACCAGATTTCATATTTTTAGTGCCTTTTACTTTCAACATACATGTTTTCATAGAGTCAGAGTATAAATTAGGCTGAATTGGAGCCTTAAGGGTACACAGTCCCACCACCTGCTCAGGTTCCCTTTACAAAACAAATGCATAGTCGAACCAGATCAGCCTTCCATCCTTCTGAAGTGATGAAAAACTACAGAAAAAAGTTGAAGAGCTGTTCCACCATCTAAAATCTGTTTATTGTTATTATTTTTACTAATTATGTTTATGCTCCGGGGTAAAAACAACACCCAACACCTACATGGTATTGAAAATAAATGCTTTTCAATTATTAAGATGGAAGAACGAAAGCTAAACAATAACTGGCACAAAGGGCTCATGCTAAAACAGTCCCAAGACAACACCTATCCACCTTGGCAACCTACCCATTTGTGGTGATAGCAAGAACCACAAAAAAATAGGTGTAGCTAAAGTATTAAGGAGGATGAAAGCTCTAAGCTGACAGCAAATACAAACCAGATCTGAATTCTCCAGTCAGACTCTGTTTGGGGAGGCCAGGCTATTATTTGTTATCTGAGGACTGAGGTATGCACAACATGGGCAGGCGCTGCCGGCACAGGGATGAGCCCGAGGAGCCTTAATGAGGGACAGTGTGAAGCCTCAAGTCTCTCTCCATGTAACACAGTGAGAGGCAAAAGAGAAAGGGGTGACTTTTAACACAGCCTTCAGCAGAGACCCAGGGTTCTGATTTATTTTTCTCACTTCCAGATCTTCTTAATTTTGCTCTTCCTTTTCAACAACAAGGTTTTATTTATAACTATCTCTTCTAATTAGAAGGCCAGCTTCCTGATCTCTTGACCTATTGCACAATATGATTTTAATTAGTTCACACTGACGTGCAAAGGCCTGGAGTTTAAGTATTGCTGTGCCTAACAAACCTATTTGCCCATTGAAATCTCTCACATAAACATCTCGACAAAAGATTTTTTTAAAACATTTTTTAAAATATTTTTATACAAAATTCAGTGGGATAAAGTAATATTGTAAAAAGTGATGTTCTTGACTTTCTGAAAGGCAGTTTTTTTCTGTTGAACTATACTTCTTTCATGGTATTTTTAAAGTAAATAGGATTTTTTTAAATGAGTACCAATATATCATTCCTTCTCAATTAATGCCTTATGTGCATGTCAGCGCAGATACAGATATTACAAGACCATTTCTTTTGAACAGCTCTTTTAGCAGAGAATTTAATGTATGGAGATGGACAAGAAATAGGAAAACGTAGTGAGGGAAACTGAGGGTAAAATGATGGGTAGTGTTTCAAATAACTTTGTTGAAGGTTTTCAGACCTTCCCTGTAGCTCCAGATCTCCTGTCTCCCCTCACTTCACTCTTCCACACTTCCAACCTGGACTTTTGTGTGTTGCTGGCCAGGAAAAAGTCAAATGGGCTATAGCTAATCTGAAATACACCAGCCACATGATGCCAACAAAATATATAATGGTAGAGTCTGCCTGGATTTTCTCAGCTTAAAAGAGGCTTTAGCTTCTCTCTGGATGTCAGTTTTTAGAAATGTTTCAGAAAATACTTGTTTTGAAACTTGCATCTCTCTATCAAACACATCTGTAAATAACCCTTAGATTAAATAATGTGTTGGGAATTAATAATAGGTAACAGACAGCACCAGGAGACTAGAGTAAGAGTGTTTCCAAATCTGCAGACTGCTTATATAGGATGGGGCATAACCAAAGCACAAATTGATCCTATCACCTATTTCCTTTCCAGTTGGACAAGAAATCCCTGACAAAACTGTCTCGGACTTCAAGGAGTTCCAGGTTGCACTACAGCAATCTGCCCATCTGTGAATGAGTAAGAGAAGTCTGTGCACCTGTGGTCAGGACATTTATGAATTACAGGAAAGATCATGGATGTGAGGGAAAAGATGACTAAGTGAACACCAGGGCTTGAACTTCCACCTCCAGCATTTATTGGTGGAATATCGACCATCATTCCATCTGAATGTTTTCTTATGTTCAGCAGATTCCCTATCAAATATGAGTTAGTGTTGCAAGTCTACCTGCTTGAAAGCAACAGAATAGCTCTATGAGACAGCATTTGCACTGTTTTTAAAGCCAGAGTTAATAATTGTGAAACTACTGATGTTCCCTTGATATTTTAAATAGATATCCCAGAAAAGTACAGAATAAAAAGTGACAAGAAAAAAAGGTTTAGATAGCCATGCTCAATCTTTCTCTTCTATTATTCATTAACCTGCAGGTATTAAGGGAGAACGCAGTTGTTAAGGCTTCTCAGAGAAACCTGGCCTAATTAAGTTTTAATTCCAGCAAATCAGGAGGTATACTTTGTCCCTGTCAAACAGAGAGACACAGCATTTGAACAGCATTTCCCAAAAAGACAACGTCCCTCGGTAATTCCACAATGGATTTAATCCAAAATTTGGCACCATCTGTTTATCATAAAAGGTCTTTGTGATTCAGGAATCCAATCAGCCTCTTTGTCTATAAGACCTTGGCCACGTCTGCCTCCAGAACTCTGTGAACAATCAAAAAATCATTGCAGAACAGCTCCAGAAGAGCTCCTTCCTTCCTCTTAAACCTCTTTTTACTTACTGGCTTCAGCCTATGCTTAAACTTAAAATGATGCAGAAGTGCTTTAATAGTAGTGTTATATGTCCATATGTCCCAAGGTTCAATGCCTCCAAACATCAAAAATCAGAAGGACTGCAGCAAGGGGAAGGGAGAAGTGCAGAGATTCGTATGTAAAGCATTTTGTAGTCTGTCAATGCTAGGATGAGCCAGAAGACCCAGTAGCCAGTGTCACTATCCTCATTTCCATGGATGAACTTCTAAATTAATCTCAAGGACCAAATAAATCATTCCCACGATGCAGTGGACAGTAAGGAGAGTGATTTCCTGCAATACACAAGATTCCCTAACTGAGAGGAAAGCTTCCCCCTTTGCTGCCATTGGTCTCTTTAATGTTCCTTTCTAAACATATGTTGGTCTTGAGCTTTGTGAAAGAGTTAAAACCCAAGGTTTGCTAAAACACACTCAAAAATAGTATGGGCACAGGCATCACTACAGCCAATTAGGTATTCATGGCTCTGCTCCCATTCCTGCTGCAGAAGGTGTGATTGTTGTACTTTTCCCCCAATTCTCGCGCTCCATTTACTTACACTAGGCCAGACACTGCTTCACTACACATCAAAACAAAAACTGCTACAAAGTAAAGCACAAATGGATTTACACTGTACAAAACAAGGCATAATTTAAAAAAAAAAACAACAAAATTGGATACAATACACATGAGGCACTGCAGAAGGTAAATGTGGATCTCTGAAAGGTCTCTTCATAAAGGAGGATTCTGGGAGCATTCTCCACTGGATGCAGAGATGCTTGGGCGAATGCACAAAGCACCACACCAACTGCAGAGCTCCTGTTCCTTGGCACAGGGAATACAACAATTAAGCTTTTGTCAAACATTTCCTTTTTTCAACAAGCAAACAAATTTTTTCTAAATACCTATGCTGCCAATGTCTCTTTCACATGTATAATTATATAACCCTTCTTAAAACACTACAAACAGTCAAATGGCATTGTTAAATAATCAAATGTGTTTTCTCTTACTTTTGATTATTCAACATTAGCACATAAATTGACAGTTATTAAGCAAATGATAAATGTTATCTATTCATACAAAAAGTGCTTTACTGAATCAAAACCATTAACAGTTCCCAAGAGCATAAATGTAATTCTTCTATACTACTGAAAAGAAAAGCTACAAAAAAAAAAATCAGAAAAAGAAGAGATATTATTACACTCAGGAACATATGCAGACATTCCCCAGAAGAGGCAAGTAACAGACCTGACCTAACACAGCACAGCTTAAAAATCATTGTTAAAGGAATTTAAAGTGTGTAAGATTAGAAAACATGAAATTTGATTTCTTTTCCTTATGCTTCAGACCTTCTGTAATGCTTCTAGTCAATTTTACCAGAAGAAGAAATACTACACATTTTAAGCATAAATCTACACTCGTACTTTTTTTTTTTTGCTGCACATTATGTATCCTTTGTCAAGCACAATGATCACATTAAAGAATGGCAACGTAACATAAAGTTATTTGTGTTCAAATATTTCATCTAGCTCAGAAGATTCAGAAACACAGCAGAAACTGGAAGGACAGATTTTGGAAATTCTTCCAGGAAACGTATTGGTGAGTTAAAACTACAATATAGAAGATGTCCCATGTTCCCCTGCCTTTCCAAATGGTGTTACTCTGACATCTGCCAGGGAAAGGAATTGAAAATACGCTGTGAAAGGACTGGCATTGTTTTTCTGCTTGGTGAAAAGCACATCTCCTTGTAGCTGTAAAGTATCCCTCCCCCTTTAGATGACTTCTTAGCAACACCAGAGTTTACAAAATGCCCATCAGCAACAACCAGTAAAGACACAGAGCAAAGCCTTTTCTCTTGGTTTTCCTCCATCACACTTTTCAAGCAAATGAGTGATACGAGGTCTCAAACCATGAAGTGAATATCCTACAAGTATATGGTTTTCCCTAAGAAAGGGAACAGAGGTACTTCTGGCTAGTGAGACAGGAAATGTGTAAATCCCATCCCACTTTCTCATTTAGAGAGTTTAATAAAGCAGCCCTGTATTGTGGCACACCAATGTATTTTGGCAGCATTTGGAGAGATAGCACCTCCTGAGCTGTGAGTACCACATTTTACTGCACCCTGTCAGGTTAGATAAAAGCTGTCTGCAACTTTTATATTTTTCCTAGACAGAAGAGTTATACAATATTGCCAAGAAGCTTTATAACCATACAGGGCAGCCCATCACTACTGCCAAACAACTTTTTAAGATTCTATATTTCCCTCACTCTAAAAGGTGTTCTGGCAACTCTACAAACATTCAAGAAAGCAGGGTATTCTCCAGATATTCTGCACCATGCATTGAGACAGGGCCTTAGAGAGCCTGACTGTGGAGACTGACCTCTTGCAATTTCTTAAACAATTTATAAAACTACCTTCCTATGAAATGATTTTTTTTTTTTAGTTTCACAGTTACAGAACAAATATTTTTTAAAAATCAAGTTCCTTCCTCCAAAACTAGTCCTAAAGGAGCAAAGTACAAAGTAAAAGGAACAGGGCAAGTAAGGATGTAAGAGCACACAGTAAGTATGTCAATTATTTCACCATGCTAAATATGACTGGAGAAGAGAGAAACTTCAGTTAATAGCAGGCTCATTATTCCAGCAGGGCCACTTAATAGTAATGATGGAAAGATAACACTTGTTTAACTAGTGTTTGTAAAGCATTTTACATTCCTCAGATAGAAGAACTATAGATACACCAAACACCATCATCATTACACCGGCTGCTGCTCTGACTTCTGTAAATAATGAAAGGCTGTGACATTATTCTGGGTAAGCATATCGTAATGTAACATCTGGGGATGGGAGGAGCACACATGACCAATCCCTCCATCCCATATTTTATGCATGAGGAGTAATAATTTATGGTGTGGTCAGAGCAGGGTGGCCAAGAGGAAAAGCCTGGAGCTGATAATGCTTCCCAGAGAGACTGTGCAGCTCCTCTTGGGAAGACAAGAAGTGATCAATAAGCATGAGAGGCCAGCTGCAATAAAACAAGTCGATTCTCAAAGCAGTCTTGCTTTTAAAGAAATTTGTTTTGTTTACTTTGTTGGAAACTCTTAAAAACATGTTCCAGTCCAGTGCTCAGTACCTTTAGGGTACAATTAATTTAAATTACTCCTTCTGACAAATATTTTGTACAGAGGGTAATACAGGTATGTTTTATTAATCCAGGAATTTAAGATTTTACATTAGGAAAAAAAAACCCACCTGCTCTATTACAACAATAATTAAAGGAGGAAAAATACAAAACATGCAACACAAAATGTGCAAAACTCTGAATTTCAAAGTAGGGAGGCAACTTTCTCCAACTCTTTTTTCAGATCATTTATAGTAAACACAATTTAAACTGCCTTGATTTTGCCCAAATTATTTTTTGCTACTCATCTATCAGATAAGAGGCAACAGCAGCATACAGTGGCAATAATAATGGTGCAGTGAAAATGGAATGGCATGATGAATAAGCCTGTTCCAGCACAGAGGAGACAGAGAAGTTTGGTGATGCTTTAGTTTATGGGAGATACCCATTATTTCCAATGGTGAGATGATTCATTAAATGGTCTTGGGCAGACAAGTCTGTCAATACTGGAACAAAGCTACATACAAACCAATCATTTTAATTAAGGACTCAGAGGATAGCCAGTGAGTTAATTGCTACTAAAACACATACAAAGAATGTTCTTATTTCATCTGGCAAGTGTTTTCCTACAGACTCTCACAGGAGGAATGCTAAATGTAATGATAAAGATGTTTTCTGCCTTTCTATGTAGAAAGAGATTTTCAGCAAGCTACGAATTAAATTCCACTGGATAATCACTGCAGAGTAGCTAAATTTATAAAGGACGCTGTATTTGTGGCTGTATTTCACCTAAATATATATTTAATTCAACTAGAAATTCTAGTATCAAGATGCTGCTTTAAAACATCTAAACCCAAGCATGCTTGCAGTAAAACACCATCAAAAAGCCCTGTTAATTGTATAAAAACCTGAAGTTAATGAACCTGGTGACACTCAGTGTGTCAAAAAGCATCTCTTTATGCCTAAGGTGACCTTAAGCCGTGGCTGAGAGTTGAAGAACTACTAAGACAAAAAGAAAAAGATAATTATCTACATTGCATGAAACATGACCACAGAGAAACAGTTATATTCCACAACCCAAGTGCAATAATGGAATCAAACTGAAATATGGTGCACAGCAATCAGAAATATCGGCAAGAAGAAACCTGCAGCCCAGCCCCTCATGCAGGGCATGACAGTCCCCAGACACCAGAGCTGCTCAGTCTCTGCATGTGTCATTTGAGGTGGCTGGAGGGGATGGGTAGGTGCCCACTCCTTCAGAGGAATGCAGCTCCTGTCCTCTCCCTGCTGTTCCACATCATGTTCTGACCGTGAGCTCTCGCAGGCCCCTGGCAGAGCAGGAAGGTGTCAGGAGGAGACAAGTGGGCTCCCTGAAGCCAAGGCAGCAAAAATCTTCCCCAGTGCTTCCAGCAGATGACCTCCACCATGCTCCCCCTCATTAGCACTGTGCTTCAAGCACCCTACTTTCCACTCAGCTAATGAGGAACAGATATCAAAACTATTGTCTTAGCTTTTTTCAGGACACTTACAGACTTTGCAAAACTAACGTTCTTTCTGCAAATACATTTTCTTCACCTTACTGTAACATTTGTGAATTATTTATTTGCATGGATTTTGCAAAAAACTTTTGAGTAAGATCTGACTTAGCATTGTGTTAAATATGAGAAGAGTTTTCTATGCATTTGGGTTAGTTTCTAGAGACCTGTTTCAGGGCTTTTCTGATTCAAAGTCAAATTCTTGTACACACATCCTTCAGTATTACTCATGAGCTAATTTTAACACTGGTATCACCTAGTTTTGGTGAAAAGACTGAAATGAAGACCAAGATAATGACTTAATACAAGCTGCTATAATACAATGAATAGGACATTTCAGAAGAGCTTGCTAGGAAAATAATTCATATTGTATACTAAATAAAAAGGATCATACTCTCAAGAGCTTTTGAAATGCTCCTTTCCCCTTGATGAATTACAATGCAATTTTCTAGCCAACTAATTTCACTAAAGAAGATAATGACTTGAGCAAAAGGCTAATCAACTGCCAATCAGGATTCCTTGAAGCACAGAATGTCAAACATCCAAGCAAGTTTTTTACAAGTCATAAAAGCACTAAAGTTCCATAATATGTCATAAAACCTGTGATGAAACTCTGAAGTTGATGAAGCATTCTTATTTCTCCAGCGATATTCTTAAACAAACAAGTTCCAGCTTTAACCAAATATTCCATTAATATTCAGGCCTATTAAAGAAGCATCATCACTACACAATTAGCTGTGTAAATGTCAGTCAGAGAACTAAACAGATTAATCACCCAGGCTGCTTTCTCTAGCAAGTGTCTGAACTGTCAATGTTATTTAATTGACAGGAGTGGAGGGTGACAAGGGAAATGTTTTTTTTTTTAATTTTCCCTTATTAGATTTTTATCATGACAGAGAGTGCCAATTTATCACGACTATTTGTTTTCAATTTAAATCCACTTTGGTTTTTGTTCTGCAGTATTCCACTTACACCTTTTTCTGTAATTCAGCAGAAAATGTTTTAGAAGGGAAGCTTTGTAGAAAAACATTAATTGCCATCATCTTTTCTTCACAAGAAACACAGGTCACTACTCCTTTATGTGCGGCTAAATAGCAGTCTCTGAAGGCAGGACTTCATTATTTGTATATAGCTTGACTCTTGTTTTTAAAGTCAATAATTAATTATTTGTCTGGGCTTCTATTTCACCTTCTTGTGTATTTTTCTGGGAAGAAAGCAAGGCATCTTGAACCTCTGTTACCTACTTGATCTTGTTATGATATTTTGTGTTGGGTATATATTGCACAAGCAGAATATTATTGCTGATATATACAGGAGAATGGAAGATAACACCTTTAACCAATCTAAGTCAACAATTTTTTCAAACTCCAAAAGTTTTGGGCAACAAGAAGGAGAAAAGCAGACAGTCCAGTCTCATATTGTCATAGCTTAAACATCTATTTCTGAAAATTTAGTACACTGCATAATCTCAGATGACATTAGGGAAAAAAAAGGGTTATAGATTAACAAACGTTTTAAATCAAGGACATGGCATGCCAGCTAAAAGTATTTAGTTCATTTTTGGTCCTTACACAATTAAAAACCATGTCTAGATACGAGAAATTAAAGTCATCAAATGTTTTATTATAACGCCATTCTTTCACCTTGCTTAGAAAACCTGCGTATGAAATACACAGAAATGCCTGCACTGACTTGGGCAAACAGTAGGCTTTTCCTGGGAAAAGATTAAAACCCAGAATGGACATGATGTACAACATGTACTGAAAACCACAGTAAGTGTGGACCCCTCCCCTAACCACAGAATGAGTTATTCCTGCCGTTTCCCACTCTCATCTGGCACATTTCTCCTCACACTAGTAGTCCCCTCTCCTCTGCTGGACTTGGTGAACCTGGAAAAAACATTTTGCCTCCTTTCTCATTCTAATAACTGTTATCTATGAAATTCAGGTAGTCTCACTGTCATTGATATTTATTTCCTGGGTACAGACTGCATGTAAATAAAGACCTAGAGTGGCCTGCTCCACCTAGCCAGCACTTCCAGCTGCTGGCAGAAGGGATTCCTTGACAGCAGCTGCTACTGACTGACCCAAAACTCACAATCACCACTTCATCATACTGGCATTTCCAGCCCTGCCTGCTATGTCTGCTTGCTGTCTCTTGTACTCTCCTTACACCATGAGCTCTTTAGGGCTGGGATGGTCTTTCACTGTTACATGTTGGCACCAAGGGAAAACAGCAGGGCTATCTATAGTCACTAATCAGAGCCACCTGGAGCTACCTGGAGCAATTTTAAAAAGGGTTCGAGACATTGGAGGCAGCAAAACTACAGGATTCAAGAATTTCCCACCAAAGCAAGGACCCTTGACAGAACAAAAGCAGACTTGTGAGAGAAACAGCCTCAGGCCCTGCTCATTGGGATCACCATCGCTGACCTCCCTTTTCTATGAACTGGGAAAGGGTGTTAGAAAGGACAAAACTCTTTTCAATGGAAATAAAAAAAAAATATATGGGCAGAGACAGGAAAATCTGGGACTTTCTAAGCCAATGGACCAACTCCCCAGTCAATACTGCAGGGACAGGAAACTTCATTCTCTTTTTTTTAATAGATTTTTGACATATATATTTCTATAAATAATGTGGATGTCGACACACACAAAAATCCAGGAAGAGAAAGACATAAAAACAGTCTTGTCAAAGTTCCTCAAAAAATTCTTTCTCAACAAAATTCCTTAATGTCTTATTTTTACCTCCTTTCTATCAATTTGGAAACAATCCTTCTGTTTCTGGGAGGGAGGAGGAACAACTAAACTTAGATTTGTTGAACAGCGGTTCCACCTTCCCACTGGTCTCCCCAAATCCCCCAGCTCTGAAGAAATCCAGCAGGTGATGACAGAGGCAATCAGCTCTGCCTCCAGTTAAAGGAAATGTATCAGTACAAATTCTCACCAGGCAAACAAGCACAGAGAGCAGGCAGCTGGAGAAAGCCACTTCTGAACACTGAGCTGCCCAATGTACAAGCTCGTAGCTCAGGAATTAAGATTGCAGACCAGGGAAAAAGCAAAGACTGGGGGAGAAAAAAACCTGAACAACTCTACAGGCGCCGAAGTATAAAATCAGTTACAGCACTGCAAGCACAGTAAGACACTACGTGTTCTACAGTCCCTGGATATTGAGTCCAAGAACATCCTTTGTCTCGCCAAACACTTGTTGAATACTGAAGTATTTTAACATATCAGGTTTATTAGATCACTATTTGGAAGCTTTTCCAAAAAAACTGATCTGGCAAAGCAATTACTGTTCCAGAGAGCATAACTGAGCTGTGGAAAGCCACATGTGCTCGAAAAGCTTGACTTGTTTTTAAGCAGTCAGTGGAAAGGCAGTGTGATAGAATGGGATAGAAATTACTCACATAAAAATCCAGATTTAAGGAAATATGGAGAGAAGTTAAAAGGTTCACAAAGGCCCACTGGATGAAGGCCTATCAGACCTAATAAAATTAGACTTCCCAAGAACTGAACAATTTTCCAGTCATGTATGTGGACACTGAAGACAAACCACAGCCTGTGATTTTCCAGCCCAGAGCAGTGTTTCCAAATCCGGATACACTTTTTCAGTATTTTGCTTTTCTAAGTCAAGTGAAATGGGCTTCTTTTTTTGATGGGACCATTTGAAAAAATATTTGAACCAAATAGCTAATCTGTGTCACAGAATCACAGAGGTTGGAGAAGACATCCAAGATCATCAAGTCCAACCTTTGACTGAACACCACCTTGTCCAATGGATCATGGCACTGAGTGCCACATCCCCCGTTTCCTTAATCACCTCCAGGGATGGTGACTCCACCACCTCCCTGGGCATCCCACTGCAATGTCTAATAACCTTTTCTGTGCAGAAAATCCTCCTGAAGTCCAACCTGGATCTGCCTTCCATACAGAAGTAAAAAACGTGTCAAGTTTACACTGTAAATTGCTGCCTCCTTCCTATCATATTCGTAGGATTAGCGCTGCCTGGTGTGTCCCTAAGTGGCATGGAAGGACTTGGAGTGAAACAGAAATGCAAAATCTTTCCTGAGAGACAAAAGCATGTCAAGAAAGAGACAATGCAAAACAATTTTGCAGTCGACTATCAGAACATACTGAAACTCAGCTCAGACTTTCCAATATCCCTGCTGAAAATTACTTGCACACAAACAAATTAAAAGAATGTGATGGGACTGCTTATGGAGATATTAGAAAATCACTGAGGATTTTTTTTTTCTTATATTTATGTATATATGTAACCACCCTGTTCGTGGACTATTTTATGAAACAGCAAGTCTCAAGTGAAATCACGGCAGGGAGTGATGGAGTGGAAAGCAGTTGTGAGGACTGTGACGGGAAGGATGAGCAGCAGGCTGAGGTGGGAATAGCAAGGCATGGATTGGGATCTGTGTTGGCTGTGGGCTCTTTGCACCCATGGCACGTTGCAGGGCAATGAAGCACCATCTGTCTGAGGGGTTTGCAGCCTGACGGTAGGGAAGCAACAAAGGTACTTGCCAGCCTGATGACCTGTGACTTAGTTTTCCATGATGACAAAAAAGTACTACCAGTTTAATTTTCCTGAGTTTATACAGCCACATATTCTCTGTCTCATTTATTAATACCATTTCTGACTGCTTTTCCTATTTCTGAGGAAAATGCTCCTCAAAACTAAAGCCTGATGCTGGAGAAAGCATTACACATCAGAACGTGGTATCTTTATGTACAGGAAATTTTACATTTGAAGGCTAGACAGAAATAGAGATGATGAGAATATTGCCACTGGATCCCCTGCTTTCTGAAAAATGAGTAAAGAAAGGCATTTTGCAGCAGAGATCTTCTGAAATCAATGGGATACATTAACCAAGAAACAGGACACTGATTTTTCCTGCTTTTTAACTCTTGTAAGCCACTGTTTACCATCCTTCCGGGTCTTCCTCATTGTACACATTTATACAGAGACTTTCTCCTTCCATTTTCCTGTCTCTACCTGAGCTTTCCCAACAAAAGAATGGCTTTTGCCATCTGTCTCACTCTGCTTCTGCCACTAGGGAACAATGCCACAGACTGAGCCCCATATAAAAGGCCATGAAGATCTAGTGCGCCATGGGACCCTGATGATTCAGGGATGCTGAAGCACCATGCACCATGCTAGCATGATAGTGCTGCCTGGCCTTGCAGTAAAAAATGGAACTGCACAGGTGCCTCAGACACAACATTGTACATCCTATGACTGCTGAAAATAACAATTTTCTCCCACAGCGTGATGGGCTGTCAACAAAAAATGGCATTCGAGCAAACTGGTTGGATTTTAGTCCTAACTTCATTTTGTTCCTGATTTGCAAGGCTCTTCTCTCTTTAATGGTGCACTGAAGTAGTGACAAGTACAATCCCTGCTCTGAAACAGGCTAAGATGTCTGTGTGAGCTGACCCTGCCAGTGCCCCAGGGCTTTCAGAGCCAAGGCTGCAGGCTTCACCTTTGCTACAAGGAGAACTGGATGAAGGCACATTTGTAAACAAATTGGAGACAGATCCAATAACGCCTTCACCAGCAAAGACAGAAGAGCCATATTCAACATCAGTCAATAAATACTAACTTGTACATTTTCTATGTATTACTTGAAGTTACTTTTTCCTACGTTTTTTCCATGCTATGACTTACCAGCTTCTCCTCTTTCAATGTAAAAGTTAACCTTCTCTTTAATTAATACCTAACTATATTGTACAAAGACACAAAACTTGTTAAAATGGGCCACTGCTGAGAATTAAATACTTAATAACTGACCACTGCATTAATTTGTGCTTAAACTGGCTTCCTTTTGATGATCATACATCATATATAATGTTAACTAAAAGGCTCTATGAACAAGGTGTACATTGAACAAACCAAATATGTTCTGAAATTTCATTTCATATCTATAAAAGCAAGCGATCTACATGTTGCTGCCAAGAGCCCATGAGTGCGATTCTTTCTTTAGATAATGTTCTCTTTTCTGCTTTCTAAAAAAAAAAACATGTATCTAGTTTATGATTCAAAGTCTAGGTGAGTGCCTGAATATTCTGTCTCACAACTCCACACCTCATTTTAAAATGTAGGCAATTAAGGAATAATGGGAATTTGTTAAGTAGTCGAAACATACGGCATACAACAAATGCTAACACTTGGGATCACTGATGGATATGTTATGAGAAGCTCCACATTACTGTCAAAACAGAACAGGATAGAAATGCTCCGTGAGGCAAGGCAGAGGCCAGTGAATGCCAATAGTTAAAAATTTAACTGACAACAAGTAGAAATGTCCTAACTTCTCTCTCTCCAATTTACAACCCATCCACCTTCAGCTCCTTCTGCAGAAATCCCTCAGTCACACAGACAGCACTTTGGGGGAGCTGCATCTCTGGGATGTATCAGTACAGTGATGCTCTCTAATAGTCCTCAGCAAGGTACAGCACTGGAGGTTTAACCTGGAGTCTTTTGTAAGGGGTAGCAGAAGAGACAAGTTCTATTATATTTTGCTTTGGGGCAAAACTCCTGCCGACCAGAGAGCTAACAAAGCTGCCAGACACAGAAATTAACAGTAAAGTAATGAATTTCCATCTCTCCAGTAAAAATCTATTCCAGTAAAAATCTATTCCAGTAAAAATCTGTTTTGGTAAGGATGACTCTTGTACAACATGTAACAAAAGAAAAAAAAATGTAACAAAGTAATAAACCAACCAAAGAGAACTAATTATTTGAGACACATTAGGAAGAATGTCTGCTTTCCCAAAAACACACACAGGCCAAAATCACTGCCAAGAAAATTCTAATTTCATTCATTCATTTGGTGTGTGAAGAAAAAACAGTTGACGCGAAAATTAGAATTCACAGCATTGAATTCACTCATAGTCATGCAAGTTGGAACCACAGAAACTGGGGAAGGCAGGAGTGTGGCAGTATTGGGTCTGCAGAAGGCTCTGGAGGAGGATGTCAGCGATAAAAGGGAGCTGCAGACAGCTGTGTGGGACACTCAAAAGCTGCTTACTGGCTACAACAACCAGGTATCACAGAGACTGGGACTCAGTTTAGTAGCCAGCTTGTGCTGCTGTGCCTCTGCTGCAGTGCAGTGCACAGATATGGACACGGGTCTTAAAATCCCTAGGGCAGCCCAGAGCTGGGTTAAGTGTTTATCCCATAGTGCAGACCTGGCTCCAGTGGCTCTCAGTTATTGCCAATGCCCAGACAAGACCTGCAGTGACCACAGCCCACAGCTATCCTCAAAAGAAGTCAAGAACAGCAGATTGAATACAGAAAAAGAGAAACCACAACCCTCTTATGAGCTGATTTTGACATACATCTGAGTATCTAATCCAAACCTGAAGAGTAATCCTACTGCAGAACAATTCAAACTGCTGCAGTCTGAAAGCTGCTTTCTACCAGAAAATGATGCTTTCCCAATCTTTCATTTTGTCTGAAAGGAATCTACTTTGAAAGGCAGCATTTGGTTTAGCTTCATGATACCAAGTGTTGTCCCCATAAAGGGGCTGGGGAGCACGGCAGAATGGCTCAGCTGGAAGGAGCTGACCCCTCTCCACAGCAGAGGGTTTCCCTGGCTGGTTGTGGAAGACAGAAAAGGGGGAACCCACAGCAAGATGTGGGGAGCTCATGCCCTGATAGAGGCTCCTACAGGAGGCATGGGGTGGGCACTCAGCTCTCCAAAACCTTCTTCCCATCATCCTGCTATAATCTGAGGGCACCGAGTTGACTGAAACAGAGCTTGAAAGCAGGAAGCTGCCAGCCAGGACAAAAGGGGAAATTCTCTGCAAAACCTTTTTATTTTGGTTCTGTCCTGCCTAATCAAGTTTTCTCTGTGTAACATGTGAGATATTGTAGTTCACAACCAAATACAACGTGGCCTTTGGAGTCTAATGGCTCTGGCACAGGACAGATGCCTTTCCCAGCTCCAGCCAACTCAAGGTCTTAGAATAGCTTTGCCTCTCCCTTCTTCCAAGGGTTAATCCAATTTACATGACCACAACATTATTTAGGGTATTTTACCACCCTTGAATGTATTGTCCTTCCTGAAAGGTTTTCTTCTGTTTCAGACAATATCTATTTTATGCAAGTCAGTGTTTTTCGAGTGCAAAATATGAGACCCAGCACCCACCATTCACCATGGATCTGGAAATTCAGAATGGCACAGGAGGTGAGATGTGTTTGTGATGTGAAGAGTGACTTCATACTAAATGCTGGAGAGCAGGCTACCAGTAAAACAGGGTGGTTCCAGGAGCAGAATGTCTTTCCAGCCCATGCAAATGCTGCTTTACACCTTACTTTTTTTGTCCAAGGAATTGTTGTGCCTCAGAAACTGAAAAAGAAAAGGTGCCTCACTCTGTGAGGGGAAGCAGAAGGATCACAACACCAGATGTTACAAGACCCCTTGACATCCTGCCACTGAAAAAAAAGCCCAGCTGACACTCAGAACGGACTGTCAGTGAAAGATAGCAGTCTTCAAAAAGGAAATATATTTTGTATCTTTCAGAGTAAAGCCATTACTAAAAAACTACATTTTTCAGGCTGAAAAAAGACATTGCTCTCCACAAAAAATTATGTAACCCCCACTTTAAATAAATAGCAGTAACCACCCATTTTGATGTTATTGTTAAGAGCAAGAATGTCAGTAGCAGTACAGCATAACAATATTTTAATGCCACAGCATATGCAGAAGAATTCTGCAGATATTGTAAGTTGGAGCAAACCTCATTAACTGCCTGCAGCAATGTTTCAGTTCATTATGTGACACAAACAGAACAAATTTATGTAACTGTATCTAAAATTACAAACAGGTAGTTCTATACTTCCAGGGCTACATCTAAGCAGTAGTATTTATGCAGCCATGAATAAAGTCCTGCCAGCATTTTGATTATAAAGCTGTATTTGTATGTTTTATTTTTTAAGTTGGTCGGGAAAAATGTGATTTAACTTCAAAGTTAACTACTAAGATTTTTGTCTTTACTGATTTTGTACAACTAGTAACTTATTAGCTAGAATAATTTTACAGACTCACATTAGAGGAAGTCAATAATATGGGAATGAGATTATTTCTCAAAGAGATATTGACAAGTTCACTAGGACAGAAATTTGAACTAACCACAGATTTTCCAAATCTAAAATGGTCTGAGCATCCTTTTTGGATATGACAATGGGTGTCTGTAAGGGTAAAAGTCCTTACAAGAACATGGTAACATTATAAACAAATGCTATTAAAATGCCAAGAGATTAAAGGCAGAGATCAAATAAATATACAAAAATCTTTATATCTGCAGATGTTTACATTGGATCAGTTCACAGCTGTACACTTCTGTTGTCTTAAAAGAAAAGATAATGAAAAGAATCAGATCCTACAACTACTTTTTCCCAACAACAGTATCTTTTGTCTTGGACACAGAAGCAGCAGTGGGGGGCATGGTTTAGTGAGGTTATAATTCATCTCCACTAAGAGTTTTCTGACAAAAACAGAGTCAAGTGTCATTCTTCCTCTGGGAGTTGGTGAAAGTGTTTCTGTCTTGCTTTTTTCTGTCCCTTACAATATAAGGTGTCAGAAGCTTCCAGTCTATTCCTCAGGTTTTTCTGGTGTCTTTTGTCCATTTTTATCACTTGGCATTGCGCCCTCCCCTGAGTTTATAAATCTTTGATGAGATCATATGCTGCAGCTCTCTGGAGGTCTGTGCCTGGGAGGTGCCACGGGTGCAGCACCGAGTGACACCAGCTCCCCAAACATAAGTTAACTCTCAGCCCCTGCCACTTCCTGACTCCTGAGGGGCCAGTTCACAACACCGTGACATGACAAAGGCATCAAATTAACTGCTGACAACATCTACCTGGAGACCTTACTCCCCCTTTCCTTTACCCCTAAGAAAAATAATAAATTTTAAATGATTTAAATATTTTTGGTGAATATTCAAATAAATGCTAGGTGGTTTTCCAGAATCTTTTCAAAGCAAGAAAAACAAAAATGAAAAAATTAATAATATATGCCTGATTAAAACTAAACCAGCTAGCAGCTGAGGCCTGTGACTCTAGGATAGGCTCAGATGTCCAGAGCTGTGTTACTGCTGTTACTGCTTGAGATGTAACAAACCTTGGACCGCGGATTCCCAGCCCCGCAAGGCACAGGATCCATCAAATTAAGCAAGAGTGTGCCAAGAATTGGATGTCTTGAACCCACCAGACATGGAGCTAAAAGGAAGAATGGTTAACAACCTGGTAAACCTTCCACCCCAAATGGGCACAAAAATTACAGTGAGACAGAGAGCAGGCTGCCTACCCAGCAGTCCCTGCAGCACACACCAGCAGAGATATCTGACATTAAAAACACTCTTGGATATCCCCAATACAGGAGGAACATGGAGCAAGTCAAGATGGTCAGGGGGATAGAGCACTTCTGCTACAGGGAAAGGCTGAGAGAATTGCATTTGTTCACCCTGGAGAAGGGAAGGCTCAGGGGTGACCTGACTGTGCCCTTCCAGTACCTGAAGAGAGTCCACAAGAGAGATGGAGATGGAATATTCACTAGAGCATGGAGTGACAGGACTGGGGGAATGGACCCAAACTGACAGAGATCAGATGGTTTAGATCGGATGTTACTAGGGAAGGGTTCTAAGGCACTGAACAGGCTGCCCAGAGAAGCTGTGGCTGCACCTCCCTGGAAGTGTTCAGGGCCAAATTGGATGGGGCTCTGAGCAGCCTGGTCTAGTGGGGAGTGTCCCTGCCCATGGCAGGCAGTTGGACCTCAATGATATTTAAGGTCTTTTTCAACCCAAACCTTCCTATGATTCTATGATATCATAAACTAAGCAAAGATCTGAGTCCAGCAAAACTCAGGCAGAAATAAGGTTCATATCTAATATATATATAATTAACCACCTGGAAAAGCTTCTGACACAGGATGCTGTAAATTACTTAGAAGCATATAACTCAGACTTTTTTGGCAAATTTTCATTTTAAACTTTCTACAGAAAAGCTATTTTGACTTCAACCAAGAGGAAAAAAAAAGAGACACCAATCAAAACAGGTAGTAAAGATTAGAGGGGAATTTATATAAATGTGTGACTGTGAGATGGCTTCTTCCTAACTTGAAATAAAGAGACACAAACCTCAAAACCTCTGCAAACAAACAATTTGTGTAGTTCATGTGTTGCACAATCTCTAAGGTGAATTAAACAAAATCAGTCCTGACTCCATTAATCTGTTCCTGCCCTGGAAATTGTTCTTATAAGACTGACAATAGATTATTAAGGAGGGTACTTTTTAAATTGTTATTACTCATGCAAGTGAAGTACTTTAAATATGAATCACAAGCTGACACATTGCATTAAAAATCCAGGCATATCTTTGTCTCACAAAGTAGTTGCCACTGAGATGCTTTAGAGCATCACCTAAAATCTCTGCTCCAGGGGAAAGTGAAGCACTAAACTGGACAAAAAGTCCAGGGACAACCCAGAATGAGTCAGGAGATGGGAGAGGTTTTGACAAGATTCATCTTGTCAAAAGTGAGAACCTCAAGCGATTTTCAAAAAGAAGAAAAAAATAAAGAAAAAAAACCAGAACAACCAACCAAAACAAAAAAAAATTTATGTTCAAAAATTGTAAAAATCCATTTGCTGGTGGAAGGAAAAGGCTAATGGGAGTAGCTGCTTCCAAGAAAGGTGATGAACCAATTCATCAGGAAATTATGGTTTTCTTCCTGTCAGCTGTTGTCATCACACAGAGAGAGAGCACAGCTGCCAGACACTGCCTGGGGCATGAGGAATCACTCTTCCTCTCAGAGAGGTGCCCAGCTGAGAAGCAAAATGTGCAGTTCCCTGCTTCAGTCCATGGTGGAGATCACCCAGACAAAAAATAAAACCACACTGATGGAGGTTTCCATTCAAACCCTCGGGAACCCTTGTATTTTCCAAATCTCCACTGAAGGGAGGAGCTCTATCTCAAAATTATATTAAAGCTTGATTCTTGATATAAGTGAACATCCAGCACACTAAGGGAGAGAAACACCTCCAAAGAAACAGTGTCATGGTAAAACCCATGGTAAAACCCATCCTCAACAGTCATGAATGGGTCAACTAGAAGAACAAATATGAACACATTTAAACAAGTTTAAAACAAAGCCAGTCTTTAGACAAAGTAATACACCATGGATTCATAGAATGGTTTAGGTTGGAAGGGACCTTAAAGATGATCCATGGGCAGGCACACTTCCCACTAGACTAGACTGCTC
Source organism: Anthoscopus minutus (assembly GCA_013399455.1). Classification (NCBI taxonomy): domain Eukaryota; kingdom Metazoa; phylum Chordata; class Aves; order Passeriformes; family Paridae; genus Anthoscopus; species Anthoscopus minutus. The sequence continues at coordinate 13,943 of VWYI01042519.1, read as the reverse complement.
AGAGCCCCATCCAATCTGGCCCTGAACACTTCCAAGGATGGGACAGCCACAGATTCTCTGGGCAACCTGTGCCAGTGCCTCAGTGCCCTCACAGTAAGGAATTTCTTTCTATCATCTGATAGAAACCTACTCTCTGTCAGTTTGGGCCCATTCCCCCAGTCCTGTCACTCCATCCTCTAGTGAATATTCCATCTCCATCTTTCTTGTGGGCTCCCTTCAGGTACTGGAAGGGCACAATCAGGTCACCCCTGAGCCTTCCCTTCTCCAGGGTGAACAATCCCAAATCTCTCAGCCTTTCCTCAAGGAAAGCTGCTCCATCCCTCTGATCATCATGGTGGTTTCTTCTGGCCTCACTCCAACAGCTCCATGTCCTTCCTGTGCTGGGACCCCAGATCTGGACCCAGCACTGCAGGTGGGGTCACACTTGAGTGGGGCAGAGGGGCAGAATTCCCCATCCCTTCTGCCCACGGGGCTTGGGTGCAGCCCAGGGCACCTATCCAGGGCTAATTTGTGTACAAGGAGTTTTAGAACTGAGCTCACTAAGCAAGTGCCAGGGAAAAATCTGACAGTATTTCTCAACCTTTTTAAGTGTTTTCAAAACATAATTGTCATTTCTGCCTGGAGGAATTTTTTTTCCCATCCCAGTCTACTATCTATATCCTGAAGATGTAACAAGGGCCTGTTAGCAGAGTTTTTTGGTTAGAGTTTCTCTTCTAAAAGCACAGGACATTTTCATCCTGCTGTGGGCTCTGTGAAGAAGTTCTGGTTTACCTAATACAAAGACAACAATATTTTTTCTAGTCTTACATGAGAGGCAGAATTCAGCTTGATTTAACAAAGCTTCTTCAACAGTGAGGCAACATTTGGCTTTGAGTCTTCCATTCAAACATCTTACCTTTGGGAATGAGGAGTATATTTCTTTCCCAGAACCAGATTTTTGTAATGATGAAAAAGTTCCTGTTAAACATTGATGCATATAACTAATTTGGACAAGTTAGGAAATGCACTCCTTGCTCATTACCTGGAATTTACAGTATCTGTGGGAAAAATATCAGTTATGGCACAGATTCTCATAATGTCATCTGTGCTTCACCAGTGCTGAGCTAAGAAGTTCCCAGATAAGCTTGCTATTATCTGATAGGAATGGGTCCTCTGCAACTGCTGAACTGCATTAGGAGGAACAAAATACTACTGAAATATTTATTTTCCTTCTGAGCAACAGCTGAAGTATTGATAAAGCAGAAATGCAGGATATAAAGTCAGAACTGGAAGGCACAGACTCTCAACCTAAAGTACAGCAAAAATGTTGGCCATGCTCTGAAAACATTTGCAAACACTTGACTTGAAGCACTTAGAGAGCAACAGGATGTTCACAGACATGTTTCATAAGGGCAAACACTTACATATACAGTAGTTTAGGAAAAAAAACAAAACTGAGATTACAGAGGCCAAAGCAGCTAAAGATATATAATAGCAGCAAATTATTCTGCACAATTTCATAAACAGCTCTCCTCAGCACACAGGTTGATAGCAATAGACTAGCTACATTGAAAATGTTTCTTTTACAGAAAAAGTATGCTTTAAGATAATTACTGTATGGAGAGCCACTTGAGAGTTAGGAAATGCTAGTTTGAACTTGATGTGTATAGACTTGATTTGGTCCATTGTATTGTACTACATGGGCGGCTGCTTCTCCCCAAATAACATCTGCCTGACTCAGAAGAAGGAATGGATGTCCTAAATACTAAAAAATTTAGGTTTTGCTGTTGAGCATGAGGCCACTTTTTGTTTACTTTTTGCTCAGGTGCTGCTCAAAATCAGCCATGAAAACCAATTTATAAAAATATCCTGGCAGGAGTCATGACATTTGACATGGCATTATCTGCACGCTTAATAATGTTCCTCAGCTTATTTTCATACTAATGAAATAGCACTATTATTTGCATTTGAGAACTGCATGGAAACATATTTGCCTAAAAACTCTCTTTCATCGCTGAAGCAGACCACGTTCCACATGGATGCACTCTTTACTGAATATGTTTCTTAAAATATTAAGAAGTCTGAAAATTCAACGATTGGTTAAAACCTGTCTAAGCAATAAAATACTATTAGACAGGGTCAGACGCTTGTCCTGTAGCCAAATATCGAATCTGAACTCCAAAACTCAGAAGTGTTACAGAAAAACAACAATACCAATCTTATTCTTGGGAACTGGAGAGCCTTTTTACCTGAAAAATATGAAAACTGACTAAACTTGGCAAACATCCAGTAAATGAATATTTCATTTTGCACAAATAAGGGGACAAATTTACAAGCAATAAGAAGATGGTTGTATGCATAGGATCAATCCACCTCTAGAGTATCCAACTGTGGTGGTTTGACCCCAGCTGGATGCCAGGTGCCTACCAAAGCTGTGCTATCACCCCCCTCCTCAGCTTGACTGGGGAGAGAAAATATAATGAAAGGCTCATGGGCTGAGATAAGGGCAGGAGAGATCAGTCATCAATTACCACATTGAGCAAAACAAACTCAACTTGGGGAAATTTGATTTCTTACAATCAAGTCAGAGAAGAGTAATGAGAAAAAATAATCTTAAACCTTAGAAAACCCTCCTCCCCTCTACCCCTTCCTTCTTCCTGGGCTCAACTTCATCCCTGACGTCTCTGTCTCATTTAGAAGAGCCCAGGGAAGACAAGGGGATGGGGACAGAGGGGTGGCCTGTGGTCATTTAGTCTCACACATGTTATTTCTGCTGCTCCTTCCTCCCCAGCAAGAGATTCTTCACAGTCTTTTCCTGCTCCAGTGTGAGATCCCTGCCATGGGACACACTAAATAGGCCGTCACTAAATTTTCCAGTGTGGGTCCATCCCATGGAGTGCAGTCCTTCAGGAACAGGCTACTCCAGCACAAGTTCTCCATGGGATCACAAGTCCTGCCAGCAAACCTGCTCCAGCATGGGCTCCTCCCTCCATGGGTCCAGAGGTCTTGCCAGGAGCCTGCTCCAGCACAGGCTTCCAGCGGGGTTCCAGCCTCCTTGGAGCACCCCCCTGCTCCAGAGCAGGTCTCCTCCAGAGGCTGCATCAGCTCTGGTGCCTGGAGCACGTCCTTGCCCTCCTTCTGCACTGAGCTTGGTGTCTGCAGGGCTGCTGCTCTCACCTGCTTTCACTCCTCTCTCCACCTGCAATTGCTCTTGCACAGTAGCCCTTTTTCTGTTATTAAATACATTTTCCCAGAGACTCTACCATCATTCCTGCTGAGCTCAGCCTTGGCCAGCAGTGGGTCCATCTTGGAGACAGCTGTGTTGGACATGGGAGAAGCTTCTGGAAGCCACCCTGGTAGCACCACCCCTCCACACTCCCCCCACCCACCCCTCAAACCTTCCCATGCAAATTCTACACACCACAGCTTTACTTGCTAAATGCTGCTGCAAATATTTTAACCATTTTTCCCTTTGGCATCACATCAAGTAGGTGCAACTCTAGTTTATTAATGAGAGATGCAGGTTTATGTCCCCTCAGTTTAGACCATCTGGCCTTGTCCTTCAGTTGCCAGTGCAAAAGAGAGGAATACATCCAAGGCACTGACATGCTTCCACTTGTCTGGGCTGGCAGTCACAGAGTACCTAAGACAGTTAGAGATTCTCTGTGCTAACAGCAGATTTTAGCAAATGTATTTTTAAAATAATTCATACTACAGCAAGAAGAACTTTTTCCTTTAAAGAGAATATGAATCATTTAATGCCCCCCACAATCCATTACTTTCATGCACTGTAGCAAAATAAATATTTTACAAACAATGAACTTCCATCTCTCTGCCTCTGAAGTCTTATTCATCTCCAATTACAAACTGTTTAAGCCTGGTTTGCCATCTTAGAGAGCTAGAAAAGCGAGAAAGTTTCTGCACAAATGATTTTTTCACAGTGTGCTTGCTATTTAAACTCACTTAATTAAATATGCAAATCTAATTATTTGTCTCAAAAGTTTCTGCATATGCATTTGAAGTATGCAATGTACAGAAGTCTATTTGTAATGCTGAGGCCAAACCCCACAGTCTCACAGAAGAACCCACGACTAAATAAACTGACATGTGGAACAACTAATTCAGAGAACGAGATCTGTTTAATTAGTCCACTAAAACAACTTTATACAGTTGTGAAATCTGTGTTATTAGAAGCCTTTTTCTTTAATCTACGCTGAATCGTTTTTCAAATCTTTTCCATGAAGTATCAGCAGGTCTTTAAGATCAAGTATTGTTAGCAAATGTTCTCCTGATACAACCCATCTGTTAGGTCTTAGTGCTGATCTTTTCTCAACATTCATAAAACACTCTTCTCTCTATTGTAGATTATAAATATCAGCAACCGTGTAGAAACAGCTTTGTTTAGATCTGCCAAGACCCTCTGTCCTGTAAAATGTTGAGAATTAATTTCCAGTAAGAACAAATTCCAACGGATTTTTAATGTTTTTAATTAGTGTGTGTGTTTTTATCTCATTAGAAGTATAATCAGTAGATCATTTGTTATGTAAACATTACTATTTCTGTACATTGAGAACAAACACAACATTTTTATTTTATAATATTAATTAATTTTGATGCTGAACTTATCAGAAAAGCTGCCAATTTGCATGTTAGTCACTTGCAGTCTTTAAACCTTACAGAGGATCTACTTAGACATAAACTGTGAAACACTGGAAGATGAAGCTAAAATAGCCATAAAAAGGACAAAAGAGGAGGAAGCACATTTTCTACATCTGAAGTAAAGCAAACAATTGCAGTAGTAATTATAGCCCTTTTCTTTAAAGGAGACTTTAGACCAATTGTCCTGAGGCCACTGAAGGAAGAACAAGATTTAGTTACAGTGGCCATTTGATACTGCAATTTATTGCTTGCAGTATTTTCCTTGAAACAAGATATTTAAGAGAGCCAGTTGCTTGGTGTTAAAAGCTTAATTTTCAAAGCAAATTTGAAGAATGATTCCAGATTTTGACATGGCCAGTCTTCTTATTACTGCTCACATATTTTCCTTGGGCTATGAAAACAATTCCAGGATCTTTTTTTCATTTTGACCATAGCAAATGAATAATGTAGCCATGCAAGTGATACAGTCAGAAAATCAAGGTCAGGCAATTCTGCTCTTACATTCTTCACTGATACCCAATATTAATAAAGTTTTATTATTAAATTACATGCTTAAATACGCCTGTTTTAAAATACTTCATATGCTTTGTAAAGTATTATAATCAGAATATATTTCTGTTAATTCTTCATATATTAACTTAGAATGACCGAGAAGTAATTTTAAGGAAAAAAAATCTGTTTATGTAATGAATAGACAAAAGAAGCCCAAATTAGGGCTGTCTGTAGGTACATGCACAAACTTACACACACTTTTTTAAGATTCAGTAAGTAGACATGAGACCAAGACTGTCATCAGGAACTTGATCTGCTTAAACTATGTATTTAAAACTTCATGGCTGAGATTTTTCAAACAGCCTATACTGATCTGCCTTTAAACATACAGAAATAAATGGCCACAGTGAAGTGATCTGATGTGGGCAAGTCTAACCTGCTGCCTGCCCTCCAGTTAGGGAGAGCTGACAGACCTTTGAGCCTCAGGAGGAACAGCTTGGCACTGCACACAATGGAATTTTTCAAGTGTTTGTGTGACAGAGGATTATGAATAGGCAAATACAGACTCATGGATAAAGAGTTTTCAAAGTGATAGCTCCCTTCTCTAAATGTCCAATATATAGCAGTCAGCCCTGCTCACAGGAGCTGACAAAACAGACAAGGATTTGCTAATACAACTCGGAAGCAGAGGGAATATGATGGTCAGCAAATATTGAATGAGCTCTGTGTGTTCCTTCTCTACAGCTGGAAGGGGCTTTGCCAGGAAATGATTAGGAAAGTAGAACAACAAAGATGATGTAAGGAAGGGCATAATCAGAAGATCAAACCAAATGAAAGTAAAAGAAGGAAACAAAGAGAGAAAAGGATTAAAGGAAAATAGCAATAAAGTTCACATTACACTAAAAAGGAGCACTTGAGAGAGGACAGATGAACACACAGCTGCAGATCACATAAGCTGGAGTAGAAAATGGTGGGAATGGGGAGACCAGGAACATCTCCAAAGTCTGAGAGCTTCGTATGCAACTGGTTTGACAGGCTCCTGCAAAGTCAATCTCTATTCTGAGCCGGTTTCATCTCAGTGACACTCTTCTTCCGTAAACCCACATCACACAGGGCCAGGCAGCATGCAAAGCATCCTGCTCCCTCTTCTCCTCCTGTGTTATCTCTGCTCCAACTGATCCCATGCTGCTTCCTGCCAGCTACCCATACACACCCACAACCTGAGCCAGTGTCAGGCAATTTGTGTGCTCAAGTGCTGCGTTTCCTTGTTCCATTCATCCATCTCTGCTCTCTGCCCACAACTGGGGGAAAAGAGAAAAATCCGTGCACATGCAGCTGCTCAAGGAACAGATGGGAAATAAGAGAACTGATGAATGTAATGCCAGCCCCCCAAACATCTCACCATTAAAATATACAACATTATGTTGCTTAGTTTTTCTTATCTGTACACTGGAATTAACATTTCCGATCCATTCGTGAAAAGTCCTTTAAAAATTTAATTTCGTGGTGATGAAAATTCCTTTAGCAACGCTAAATATTAGTACAATTAATGTCATGGCATGTTTGAGAGTAAAGGTATTATTCAACTGAATATGAGAATTTGTCAAGTTCTTGTCTCACTCTGACTTCTCAAATACTGGAATGAAAAAAGCCTGAAAAATGGAGGGAAATGAGGATGCTGTCCATTTGAATAATATGAAAAGCTAGATATTAGTAATCTCAGCTCAGTTTCTGATAGCTAGTTCCTCAGAATGTACAGCTGCTCTTGATTTTCCTTGTTCATTACTAATAGCAAGTATCTTGAATATATCAGAAGACATTAAATAAATTAAAATCTCATTTTCCCATCAAAAGTAATTAGCATACTTTTTCACATCCTAGCCAGGTACTTCTCTTATTACTAGTTATTCTCTTTGGCATGCACATTGGCTGGGAAGAAGAAGTTTATATTTTCCAGTGTCTGACAAGACAATTTATTCTACAGGCTAAACCATTTCACATATTTGTTAAAAAAAATCAGTAGAAATCAATATGCAAAATCATCATGTAGCTGGCCACAAGAAATTCCAGGGTAACTATTTTTGGCAGAATCACTGCTATCTGAATTGAGGAAATTAGAATACACTGCTGACATTAACACTACCAAAAAAAGTGGAAGTAAATTTGCAAATTGATGCTGTAATTAACATGGCCCTTGGGGTCTTGAGCTGATGTTCTGCCCAACTGCAGAGAAGAGTGGAGAAACTTAAAAGGCACCCAAATGCAATTTCAGCCTGACACAGCACTATCTACCACAGCAATAATAGCAATAATTTGTGTCAATGGCTTCAGAATTACTGTTGCTGCGATGTACTTTATTATGTTTCACGCGTCCTTCAGCAGACTTTCAGTGCTACAAAGCAGAAGAGGAGCTGGGTCAGAAGCTGTAGCTCACTATACAAAAAATCATCCTGATAATGAAAACAAAAATCAGTTACCATTTGTGACTTTCAAAAATTTCAAGGAATGTTTTGACATCTAGATTCACTCATGCTGATATCATTAAGACAGAAAGGCAAGGAATACATCGCTAATGACCCGGTTTGTATTTCCAGTTCCTGAATCCTACAGGGCTTTTTGTCTCAGGTAGTAATCCAGCTTTCTCCAAGTTTTTTTGTCTCAGCATCTACAGCTTGGATGCTTTTTAAGCTTTATTCAACCATCCATGCAAACCAGCTCAGACTCACAGCAAGCTAGTTATAAGTATTTGTTTATTCTTGACTCCTTCCTCTGTACTTAATTTATGTTACATTTTAGAAGCTTTTAATTAGGGAGCATCTACTGATAACAGGAAGGATATGGTTTAAAAGTAGAAGAACAAACTTGGATAGGAATTAAGTTAAAATAAAAAGAAAACATGAAAATATTCATTCTGACTCACAGCTGTGACTTCCTTGTACCTTTTATCACTGACTACAACTTCTGCTTTAGAGAAATATGAACTATAAGAAGATAAAATCTTGTTTCACATATGAGAAAAACGCAAGATTGAGAACTAATATATGTACTAAAAGGTGTTTTCAAACTGCTTCAGTATTGTTCAAAACATTCACTGAAAATGACATTCACAAGATTTTGCCACACAAGTGTTTCAACCACAGTTTCAGTATGGCGTATTGCACAAAGGATAATGATAGAAATAAAAATTAAAAAATAAAAAAGCACTGTTTGTGCACAGATCCAAGAAAGGAGAGCAAATTGCCTGGGATAGAGTCTCACAGCTCACCCATAGCAGGATGGAGAAGATCTGCTCTGCAGCTCTGGATCAAGTGGTCACTCTACTGTGAATGGACACCAGGAAATCATTTCTTACTACTGCACGTAGGGCTGGTACACAGCCCAGAACAAGCACCTGGAAAAGATCCAGAGCTCTTGGCTCTCACATCTGCTTTCTAGATAGTGGTCTTGCCCTTGTCCATATAGATTTATGATCTTCGTAAATTAAAGATAAGGTTAAGAATATACTACCCTTAATCATTTGCTTTATCATCTTTGGAATAGTTATTTTAATTATTTTAAATTTGGTCCTATTTAATACAACACAATAAAACAAACACTCTTCAAACAGAAAATATACGAATCAGTAGAAAACTGGCCACCAGTACTTATGAGAATATCTTTGACCTTTCCAAATGTATTTTTCTGTCCTTCTCCTCTCTCCTCCCTGCATTATTTTCTGTTTTATAACACGGCTGTTATTTGTCTGACCCTAATAAGCTCCTGGGACTCAATCTGACCTCTCAAACAAGATTCCAAGAAGGCAGCCATCACAAGAACTCAAAATAGTGCATCCACAACAAACTAGTTTAGAAGCTGTGCTTATCACAAGCCTTTTAAATTATCTTACATAGCTTTGATTCCTTTCCTTAGGGTACTAATTACATGAGCATGTTTTGTTTCTTTTAATGTTATGAAATAACAGCCACTTTTTCCACATTTTCAAGCAATATCCTGCATGCACACTACTTTTAAATGCACAACATTCAATTCAAGCCTTAGCAGTAGGTTGGCTTTAATCATCAGAAACATGCTATGCCATCTCTCTCAAGTGTCAGAGAGAAGCCTGACTCACTGGATAACCTAAATCACACTGTAGCAGGTTTGGTACATCAATTACCACTTACTTTTCAAGTTCAGTTACTGCTATATAAATGTAAAATGTTGGAAAGTGGGTTAAAAAAAGCTAAGTAAATGCTAGGGGTAACAAACTTGAGGGTTTGGACCAATTAGAATAATTTTCCATTATTTTTTTGTCTGCAAATCAATGAGTAACTAAACCAAATCAGTCACCAGTGTTTCACTGGAGACAGATATCCTTCACTGACAGAAGTTAAGTTGTTATAAACGGTTTTGGTACATAGATTTTTATTTTCTTTAGGAGCTCTCAGATTTATTTATACGACAAAAGGGAGGCTTCTGCTCAGCTCATAACCATAAAATAAGCCAATACTAGACTGTCAAAACCCACAACTGCAGACCAAGTGATAGAACCAAAGAGAGTAAGGAGTTACTCTGTTAGTCTTAAGAACATAACTTCTTCAGCTTCCCTATTCTGTCCTCTTACTCTGTCCAAAAAACAAAAAAGTCCAACACTAACGACTGCTCTAACCAACTCTAGTTATTTTTTTTCACCTTCATCTGAAAAAAACTCCAATGCTAGTTAGAAAACTGATTTTCTATTAGCAGCATATAAACTGGAACATACATTTAAAAAAGACCAAGGGTTTCTTGTATCAACTAACTAACTAACTGTATGTTTGATTTCGATACTCTGTGATGCCAGGTTTTACCCCTGTGGGAACTCTTACAGACTTGTCAGGGTAACTGGACAATGCTTCTAGATATGCAAGCCTGCAGAAATCATCCTGGGCATTTGATGATTTAATCCAGATAGTTTACACATCATTTATGTAGGCTATGAATGTGAAGGATTTGCTTTTATCAAAATGAGCATCTTCCCTTAGAAAATGCAAACCAGCTTTAGCTTTATATTCTCAAACTCTTCTTCAAATGACAGGCATCAAACAGGAAAACCCTTTAGTTCACTGGGAATGAGCAGTGTGCTCCCAACAAATACATACTCTCCAACTGCATGGGATATGATATTCTCCAGTCAATGAAACATGTTGTTTAGAAACAAATGTTTACCTAAAGCATATCTCACAAAACCAATGAAAAGAAGCTACTATCTTGGATTAAGAGTTTTCCTTTTTTCTTTTATCCCAATAGGGATCCCCTACTCTTTTTATATTTCAGTCAAATGCAACAAAGCAAAGTTTTAAATTAAGGAAAAAGTAGGAATTAAGAAAAAGTAGGAATAAAGAAAAGCTGGGTCGTATCTAGATTTCACTGAAAATATTTACAGGCAAGTCTCATGTAAGTTTTGCAGACAGAAATCCTCCAATGTGCAGAAACAAATGAGGGAAAGAAACAAATGAGGGAAAATCAGCAACAGCACCATTCAGGAAGAGGTTCAAACGTGATCAGATTACAAGGTGTTGAAAGCCCTCACCTCATGCCACAGTAGTAAGAGTCACAAGAATCCAATAAGTTAGCAAACTGGACCCAGAAAGAATGAAACAGAGCACCTCAGTGGCATTTATTTTTCATTTAAAAACACAGTCAAATAAACAAATAAACAAGGAAACAAAACCCACCACCCTGAATCCATGCACCTTCCATCACTGGACACACAGACACAGGAGAACAATCTTCCCAGCCTTTGAACAATGTCAGAAGCACAAACACTTCGAAGTTTTATACTCCTTAGTATAGCAAAAATGCTACCTGAAAAGGGAATTTTCCATTGAGCCACTGAAAGCAGGAACACAGATTTCTCACAAAGAGTGCATGGCTCATTTCCTTCGGGAAAGAAATGTATTGTTACAGACATTAAATACAAACTACCTAAATGCATTGCATAGTTACATAGAATTACTGTTCCTACTCTTTCATAAACAATGCCATCTAAAAGGATAAAGCCAGGGTTAAAACCTTCATTTAAACTAATCAGAATAAATGTCAACATAAGCACTGGCAGAGGAAGGCATGCCAAAAATAACAGAAAAATAGTAAAGATATAACAAACAATAAACCTGTTTAAAATCCTGGATACTGATTTATCCTACGATGCATAACAAAATACTTGAAGGCAAAACAAAAATTCCACTTAATTTTCTTTTGTTTAAAAGATCTAAATGTAAACACTGGTTTTCATTGCTCCTGTGACTTCTGCAAACAAATTATTTTGAAGTAAGTTCTTTGCTTCTCTTTTAAGGAGCTGCAACAGTCCTGAAAACAGCAATGTGTTCAGTCAGGGTAAAATAGAGAAAGGACACAATAGGAAAGGTTCTTCAGGCCCAGCTCTTCCTGGGCATCCTGTCTCTATGGACACAGATCAGGTGATGCTGCTGCGACAGGCACGTGCATTAGCAGAGTGAATTTAGGTAACACACTCATAAAAATTCAAGGTAGTTACTATTCCAAAGCCAGCAGGTTAGCATTCTCTAACAGTTCTTATTGGTCTTAAATTTCCAAGGCTATGAACACACCATCACATCTGGAAAAAAGTGGGATTATATCTTTGAAAAATACAAACCACAATTAGGCAACTGATAAGGGAAGCATTGCTCAGCTCAAATTGCTCCAAACTCTGGCTGGCACTTTGCAAACATTCATATCAGGATTCTTTGTTAAGCCTCAGCCTTGGGTCCCCTCTCTGACTCTGAGCAGCTTGCACTGCTCAGGTGCTGACATTTGCTCAAGTTGTTCTCTATGTCTGGACAGGCCAGCAGTGCAAAGCATTATGGCCTGCCTAGTGTATTTTTTCTCTTCAAATCAAGCAACTGAAACACTCAAAGGCAGCTATTAAAAAACAGGAAAAAAAGCAAAGAGGATGACTCTAAGATGATTATTAAGTCTGACCAAAAAGCAGCACTTTTCTCCCAAATTCTCAAGTATTGGCAAACTATGTCCTGAACACCATGACTACATTGGCTGTTGGGAATCACTGCTCAGATCCAGAATGGTTTGCTGCATTGAATATTTTCCTTTAAATTCCTATCACTCATTGCTTAATGTGATGACACAAACTTGGACCATAAAATGATCTACTGTAGGCTCATTAGTCATCTTCCTCCTTGTTCAGAAATGCAGTGGGAATGACTCTGCGCACAGATTGAAGAAGATTGCTTTTAAGAACTGTCCAAATACATTTTAAGTCTTTCCCTCTCTGTTTTTATCTCTTCCAGTGGTCTTGCCATTCCTTAGCAAAATTAACCTTGATCTAAGTCATTTGTTGCTACTAGGAGTGATTTACTTAACATTACTATAATATGCAAAATGTATATAAGACATTACATTTGTCCAGCTAGTGGCAAATTTAGGTTTGCAAGACCTAACTCTTTCTCAGTATCAGCAGAGTATAGCTGAATTAAATGGAGCAAGAGATATGAAACCTCTAACCTATTTCTGTAAAGTGTACCAAGCTATTGAACTCATTAAACCAAGCTGATATTTCGAGTGGACCTCAAACCCAGATCTCTGACAAAATTCTGAAACAAGCCATTGCATTTGGTTAGAAAGTATTTCTATTTGGGAATAATCAGTTGCAGGATCAATAACTTGATTCACAAGCCTGAAAAGACATCACTGTTCCATTTTCCTTAGAAGTTGTGCATATCAGTGGTAATGCACAGAATAGTAGAATACTTTTGGAATTCTCTCCTGACATAGAAATAACTGTGTTCTGGCCAAATTAGAACATTTTCAGGCAAGTGTCTATGCTCACACATTTCCCTCTATTTGCTACCAAAACCTCATTGAGTTAGAGAGACATGTAGAGGTTGGTAACGTGATGGCAAATCTGAGTACACGCAGTTTTAACAGCACAACCAAGGGTTAACACACGTGCTGTCACCAAAGGAAATCAGGAACTACAATCTCAAATGACAAAATATTGTTTCAGAGAGAAAAGGGACCGGGTACAACCTCAGCAAAGTGGTACAACTTATAAAACAATCATCTAGCATTTATGAAAGTAAAGTAGGAGAAGTGACAAGGGATTTAGGTGGTCTAGAGCTGATCATCCACCAACACCTCCGAGGGCTTTTGGCAATTACAGAGATTTCAAATATGAACAAACACCTTTCTTCTAAACTGCTGAGCACATACAAATGGGAATTAACCATTTACTGAGACAAGCAATTAAGACAAATTAGAAAACAGTTTCATGTGCTTTCTGTACCACAAATACCTTATAAATGCCTTCCAGTGACCCAAAAAGTGAACAATAAGCCTATGTTAAAGGCTACTGTCAAAGAGACAAAAAGCAAAGACATGCCAGCTTTGTCTATGCTCATCTAGAGAAACTCAGCAAATTGCTCTGTCATGCATCTTGTACCCTCCCCAGCAATCATGTGAACCTTTGCCCTTTTGCCCTGACAGATTAAATCGAAGCATGAAGAAGTAGGATCTTAGCCAAAGAATATTACATTTTAAAAGCTGACCTAAGCTCTTTTTATTTGCCCTTTCATTTTGATCTCATGATGATGTTTCAGTACTTTCTTCAAATACTGAGTTCATCATTCTCTAACCCTGTCCTGATGAATTGTAGGTTTCTGCATTTCTTCCATTTCAGGGAAGGGTGAGATGCTTTGCACTTTACAGACCAACTGTAATAAAAGGGTCTTTATGATTCAGGAGATCTACAATACTTAGCCATAAAGAAAACTCGTAATCTGGGTTTCTGCTGATGCCTTGGGCTTTTGGGTTTT